>JAEQBH010001436.1:0-270832 GCA_016808115.1 Tetrastigma voinierianum | reverse complement strand
ACAAACCGTCTGCTTTGCGTAAGATCGGGGGAACAAAAGACATCAAAAATTGGGAAATGCCAAAACAAAATATAAAGGAACTATATAAAATAGGAACTTTTGAATTTAGAAAAGATTATAGAATCAAAATCTCTGAAAATACTCATTCAATAGGTTCTGAGACGTAAACCATAGAACCTCCTGGGATTTCAAGGATTTAGAATGCAAATTCAAAAAGAAAATTCAAAGTCTTACATAGAGCTATCCAGTAGCAAACAAACCTTTAACCGTGTTAGGGATTAGACAAACCTATATGTATATGTCCGTTGATGCAAGACATAACAAATTCCGTGATTCCTTTAGGATTATGGAAACAAACAATATCTTTCGGGACTGCGGTATTTCTAACTCAAGTATCCAAACTAGATTTGGATTGCAGGAACATAAGAGCATCTCATAAAGCCTTTTAACTCAAACATTCAAACTCAAAATTATGACATGGTCCAGATCCAGAATTATACTTATAGTATACAGAGTATTATAAAGTAATGACTTCGCAGTCAACCCAAACGCTTTTCGTCTCACTAAAAGATCAAACTTTAATTTAAGCAATGAAAAGAATTCAACAGTCATAATTCCAAAACCTATTCCATGGGAATGTTTGGAATAACTCTCGAATGAATTTTTAAACAACTCTTAGCTCCAAAACCTATTGAACAACCAAAACTTTTATCCATAATAGAAGATGGACAAGGAAATGTTCAAATTAATTTTGAGCCAAGAAAAGAAAACTTAACAAGAACATATTCTGAAAGGTCTTCTAACTCTTATTTAGAAATTAGAACTCCTTCAGAAGACTAACAAATTAGTCAAATGAAATTCAGAAGAAGTAGACTATTCATCTACTATTCCGCATTTAAAATATACAAGGACTCGAACCAAACATTCAAAATTCCCTCCAGATAGGTCTCCAACATTTTCAAATGATGTCACTCTAATGATGAGCCTTCTCGCCAACATGATGACAGCAAAATGTGTTTGAAATAGGACAAAGAATATTTAAGAAAGAAAGAAAACTGAAGAACATAAAGAAAAGCAATGGTTTTTTTCTCAAAATTATCTCAAGAAACAAAAGAGAAATTTAGAGAACAATGGTATCAAACTATGGAAACAATGGAAATGAATATTCCAATGTTCACATATTTTGATATATATGCTGCAAATAATCAAATAAAATATCCTTTTTCACAAATAAATATGTTCCAAAAGGAATGGAAGTCAAATACTACTTCCGAAAAAGAAGAGTAGCATCAAACTCATCCTCCTTGGAAGAAATAAAATAAAAGCTCAAGGTGTTGAAATAATAGCCTCTACCCTTTCAAACAAATTGACTCAAAGGAGCATGAAAACAATGACAAAATTAAAAAAGATATAAAAGGAATTAACAACAAAATAATTTTACAAATCAAATCTTAGGAACACTTTCAACTCAATTAAACACTGAAAGTAAATACTTTTACAAAAAAATTATAAACCCGAAAAAAAGATGAAAAGGAAGAAAAACAAGAAAGTCTTATATTCAAACCTATAAAACCCTTAAATTAGGAGGTAACAAAAATAATGACCGAATTAATAAGACTTCTAACCTAAAACTAGCAGAATATAACAAAGATCCCTCTTGTTCAAAAAGTCAAGTAAATTTCTTAAGTGGAACATAAACAAGTTCAATTGCTTCTGAACAACTTATTGAAAATTTACAAACATTTGAGCAAGATGATGAACAAATAAACAAGTTAAAAACTTGGCATCAAAGATCAAAAAACTTTTATCAAAGACCTACTCCTCCAGATTTGCAATTTGAGGAGAAACAACCAAAACAAAATAGCTATAATAGCAATGACATCTATTCGAATATAGATGCTCTTTCCGAACATGAAATCTAGGACAGGCTTCACAAATACAAATGGCGCCATCGCTTATTTTCAAATCGATGATGATTGGAACGCTGCTCACTAATCACGCAGGGTTTCAATGGCACATTAAAACTTTGGTGGGAAAATCCTAAGTGAAAAGAAAGATTTCATATCTTAAAAAGTACAAATGAGGAAGGAGAGCAAGACTCAATTATAAGATTGGTCTATGCTATAACCAAACATTTATAGTGATCCAAGCATTTATGGAGAAAGAACTTCGAATTCTACAAAACTTAAGATGAACATCGAAAGATCTTAAATGGTATTATGGGATGTGTTCTTAGCAACTTTGATGGTAAGAGCTGATGCTAGAGCCTCTTACTGGAAAGAAAGATTCCTTTATGGACTTCCTAAGGCTTTCAATGACAGAGTTCCTAAGCATTTTGCCCCTAGAGAAAAACATGGAGGAACAATCCAATTTGACACCCTTACTTATGGAGATCTCATAAGTATAGTTAAAGGAGAAGGTCTTGTTGTGTTCTCAACTTAAACTCCAATATTAAAAAAGACCTAAAAGCTTCTAAAAGATTTAGGTTCTTTTGTGTTTAATATATATAGATAACTATATATATATATATATATATATATATATATATATATATATATATATATAAATCTATATAGTTATCTATAGTTATCTATATATATAAATATGTATATATCTATATATATATAAATATATATATATATATATATATATATATATATATATATATATATATATATATAGATAGATATTTATATATATAGTAAGTGTATATAGATATATTCTATATATCTATATATATGTATGTATATAGATATATCTATATATGTATACATATCTATATATATAGATATCTATTTATATATATATATATATATATATATATATATATATATATATATATATATATATATATATATATATATATATATATATATATATATTTATATATCTATAATAGATATTATAGATAGATATATATAGATAGCAAATCTATATATAGATATCTATATATATATATATAAATATATATATAGATATCTATATATAGATTTATATATCTATATATATATATCTATATCTATTTATAGATATATAAATCTATATATAAATATATCTATATATATAGATTTATATATATAGATATCTATATATATAGATTTATATATATATAGATATCTATATATAGATTTATATATATATATATATATATTTATATATAGATAATTATATATATATATATAAATATGTATATATTTATATATAGATTATTTATATATATAAATATGTATATAGATATATACATATTTATATATATATAATTATATAATATATATATATATATATATAGATTTATATAGATTTATATATATATAGATTTATATAGATTTTATATATCTATATATATATATAGTTATGTATATATATATATATATATATATATATATATATATATATAGATATATAGATTTTAGATTTATAGTATATATATATATATATATATATATATATATATATATATATATATATATAGTCCAAAAAAACCGATTGAATGAACTCAAAACTCTTGTATCCATAATAGAAGATGGATAAGGAAATGTTCAAATTAATTTGAGCTAAGAAAAGAAACTTAACAAGATCATATTCCGCAAGGTCTTCTATTTCTTATTTAGAAATTAGAACCTTCCGTAAGATCAAATGTTCGGGGTTCAAATTTAACCTAGAAGAAGTAGACTATTCACTACTATTCTAGATTTAAAATATAGAATTACCTTATAAAATTCAAAAGATTTAAAGATAAAAATTTAAATCCAAAAAACCCCCCGAGAATATAAAACAAAATAAAAACATCATAAAAAGAGGTTAGATGTTTCAAATGTGGTCAAAAGGGTCATATAGGCCCCTAATTGTAAAAACAAGGTAAGTGTTTTATCGATAAAGAAGAAGATTATTCGAGAATACTTCATCTTTGGAAACCGATAAATCTCAAATAAATTCTGGAAAATGAAAAAGAAATTGAAAAATAGAAAATTGCTTATGTCAAATAAATATGTTAATACCGATCAATTACTTGAAATGATTGATCGATAAGACAAAGAGACTAAAGCAGTAATATATAAGAAAGGTTTTAGAACAACAAAATTCAAACCAAAGCCTAAAATAAATCTTATCAAATTCTTATCAAATGAAAGATATGTTTCAATATTATAAAAATGTGAGAACCCGCAACTTTGCAAGATTTGGTGTGAAGAAGTAAACAAATAAAAATTCAAATAAATGAATTAAAAAATTGTACACAAACCTAGGAGAAAGAATAACCAACTTAGAAATCCAAAAAGAAGATTTAATAATAAAACAAATGAAGAAGTTGAAACTTTTTGCGACATAGTATGACTATAGTAAAAACAGAGACGTATACAAAGATAACTTGAGAATCAATCCTGATTACAAAGAAGTTTTTATAGCTTTAATTGGATTCAGAGCCGGGATTTAAATTGTATACTGTGAAGGATTAATCCCCATCAGATATTTTGCAAAACATCTCAAAGATTATCAATCGCTAGTAATGATCCTTGAAGGTTCAATACAAAATACCACAAGGTCATATTTGCAAAAATGGTATTTGTATTAAAACTTCGCCCTTACTAGTCAAAATATAAGCCAACAAATTGTTTTAGGAACTCATTTCCTAACACAACTTATCCTTTTCAAATTGATAATAAAGGATTAAAAACTAAATATAATGGTCAAGAAATTCTTTTGAATTTATAGTAATGGTTAAAGAAATAAATCAAGTTCAAGATTTTATTTCTTTACTCAAAGAAAACAAAATACATATCTTCAATATGCCATAATATAAAGAAAACCAAGAGCACTCACACAGAATAAATTCAATAAGAATAAAATATCCAAAAACAAATAGAAAATCTTTGTTCTCTATACCAAATGCATTTTTTGAATAGAAAACAAGATATGGTTTCTTTACCATATGAAAAAGATTCGAAAACAAATTCCTACAAAAGCTGGGCGGTAAAGTCGGGTGAATGTAAGACCCAGAAATTTCACTGGAATAAGGGCAAAAATCGTAATTTTGATTACAAAATTGTAATTACGATTAAAAAGTCCGTAATTAATTCTCAGATCTCGATGATGAAACGGATTGTACCGTTGAATCGTCAAATCTAGTTAGCACGTAAAATTTCGCATCTTTCCGAGACACGGAGTCGACATCGCTGAGGCATCGCCGGTGTCAGAACCGATTTTCGATGCGACAAAGTCACATATAGCATGTACTCATGTACCATAAGTGGTATGAGTAGATAAATGATGAAAATTGACGTCGAGATAGTGCCGAAAAATCAAACTGAATGAGGGACATAATGGGTATTATGGAATTTGATTTCTAGTCACTACAAGCCGTATTAGTGCACATGGTCGCCTTCCCAATTACAAGAGACCAAAAAAAAAAACGTGATTGCCATTGGGAGGATGCAAGAGCTTTGGGTTGAGAGAGAAATGCTTTTAGAGAGAGAAACTTCTCTCTAAAAATACTAAGACCTGGACAATTGGCTGGGCCTTCTGAGCAAGAAGGAGTACGTTCTGACGCGAGCAAAGCACGCCGTGGACCCTACATTTGCGAAGGTTTTTGACAACCCAAGAGGTAGGATTTTTCCCTACTTGTGTTTTATTCCCATTTTTAAGGGTTTTTTCGATGTTTCGTTAGTTTCCGCGAGGCCGTGGAGTGGTTGAGTTGACTTCCGCACCCAAAATACGGGACCGAATCGGTAAATTTATTTTGGGATTTTCAGGCCGTGGATCAAGCCCATGGATGTTAGGGGTCGTTTGGTTGTGATGGGTGTTAATTTGTGCATTAAATGCTTGCTTGATATGCTTTAAATGAATGGTCGTGGATTGGCGTTCACTAAGTGAACCTGTTTCGTGATTTTCCTCCAGAATAGTAACGAGGGTTTCACTATTCCTAATAGTGTTCTAAAAAATATATATATTTTTGTGAAAGTATCGTGTTAATGAGCATTTAAATTAAATTACTGCCAGTGATGATCATTACTCTGGCAGCTAATTTTGATGTGTGATTTAAAGTTTTATGTAAATATATTCATGTATATATATTTGGTACGTGATTTAGATCGAATCGAAATCGACATACATTTATTCCATAAGACCTAACATCCTAGAATATAGAATGAGTGGCGAGATGAGTCTAGAGAAACAAGGTTCGGAGGGTAGTCTTAAAATGTAAAATTATCTGGAGCAGAATTCAAACTAAATAATATATCAACCGTCTGAGCGCTCCAATTCGATATATTTATTCATCTGGAGAAATCCACAGTCTTCAAAGAATATATCAACCGTCTGAGCGCCCGCTTGATATTTATTCATCTGAGGGTAGTCCACAAAACTAACAACCCACTGAGCGTCCATTTGATATTTATTCATCGGAGGGTAGTCCATTAAATACTAATATATATCAATCGTTTGAGCCCAATTGATATATATCACCTGAGGCTGCCCACTAATAAATTAAAAATTCTACATGCAGGCTTAGGCGAGTGTGAGAGAGTAGGTGAGGGCTCTGATCCGAAGTTGGTCACGTAGACATTCAAGTAGGACTGCCGCATTTGCTTGAATGTTTTGTTTAATTAACATTGCAGCACTAGTGGTGAGTGGCAGCCCACTTAGTGGCGATTCTCCCATCGAGCTTTAGCTCACTCGCTGTGGATCCTTACGTACAAAAAGGAGCCGCAAGTAGAGGAGACGGCTCGTCCTGAGGTTGTATTAGAAGAAAGCTTCTAAGTTAGGGCTGATTTATACATGTATTAGAATTTCTAATTTTAATGTATGTATCAGATAAGAGTAAAACATATTAACTCTTGAAACTATTGACATAGTTTGATGAGCTGTGTCGTAGTACGCTTGATGGGCCCAAGTGGTCGTATTGGCTATATATATATTGCATATATTGTTGATTGGGACGGTGTTTATATTGTGTTTTGTATTTGGGTAGAGCTCCTGCATAAAAAGGAGACTCGCCTCGATTTTCTAAAGTGGTGTTCGGCAACCCGACCCTCCACTCAGATTCCGTGGGTTTACTTCGTAGTCAACTGACCCCTGCTCAAGGCCACAGCCTGGTATCGTGAGCTTATGTATGCATGAATACCCAGGAGCCTGGTAGGGTATCCATCACCACTAGGTGGTTTGATGTGAACTTAGGTAGGTGGAAACCCATGGATGGAGGATTTGAGCTAGCTAAGGTCGAGGAATGAACACCACTCTGTGGTATGATGTAGGTTAGGTATGATTACCTAGGAAGGCACGAGAGAGAGAGAAATTAGAACCGGTGATGCCCCAAAACTCCGGGGTCCGTGACTACCTCACACCAAGGGACACAAGTGGATGTCGGGTTACCCGACACCACTTCAAAATCTGGCAGAGTCTCCTTTGTACGGAGCTCTACCCAAATAAACCCCAGAATAACCTCGGTGATTACCTGTCCCAAACAAATTAAATATATGCAATATATCCTAATACGGCCACTGGGCCCATAAACTAATGCTCATAAAAACACATATCACAACTATTCTCCAATTATCTCCCAATAATACAAGGCTTGATTTCACTTTTATACAAACATATATTAACATCTACAAGTCTAATACATGTTATGTCCAAACTATCAAAATCAAGGAACCGGCATCTTCAAAATGAATTGTCTTCGAAAGCGCCCATGTAAATTTAAAAATAAAGGGGGTCCCACGACGGTGAGCTAAAGCTCGCAGGAGAATCATCCTCTAAGCGGCTACTCACCACCTAAGTGCAATGCTCCAAATTAAACACACACACTCAAGAACACGCGATCCCACTTGAATGTCTACATGTCATCCCCATGTCACGAGTCCTCACCGACTCACTCACACTTGCCTAAGCCATGGCGAGAAAATAATCATTTTCAAAACAAAAACCCGCTGTTTTGAAAATACACTACCGAAATGTTCAGTAAAATAATGGACTACCCTCCGAGGTGAATTGGCTGGGTGAGCTCCGAAACGCCATGGTCCTCATCCGAATGACTGTTGGCCCATCTCCAACCCAATTCCTCCCATCCCGTGAAATTCCTTCGCAAACATATCCGCTTACAAAAATACCTTGGTCATGCACTGGCTACCCAGCATATGAAAATGCATTATGCCATTTTCAAAATCATTTACATAACATGTCAATATGCATATTTTCTCAATCAACTATAATTACATCGCATGTAAATTCCAACACATCAAGCATCACTCCAATTTAGCTCACTAGAGCAATTCATAATTTTATCTCCAATGGCCTATGCTCACAATTATATTCCATATAATTGAGCAAACTGCTACCTTTATTCCCAATATTCTATACACACAATTATATTCCATATAATTGTGACCCCATGTTAACTCATTAAGCATTAACCTATTGATTTCTACACCCACACCAACTCAAGCCATTCATTTCATACAAGTTCATACCAAAAAACACATGGACGATTTTTATCTAATTTATTAATAACCCGGACTCGATTTGTACCCCGAACCCGCAAAGGGTCGTCTACTGCAAAACCCACATGTCCAACCCTGGCCACCTTTGGAACCGAATTTACTCCATTTCTATCTTATAAACACCAGCATAATTATTCCAAACCTAACAGCCCAAATCGCTTCTCGGATCACACGGATAACCCAGCCTCCAAATTCCTGCCAATTTCCACACATGTTTTAGAATGATCAAGGCCCATTCCCGCCTTTATCATACAATTACATGATTTAAAGTAAAATTTTGGAATTTCGGCGAGACCTAAAAACAGGCCCCTAATTTTCTCGCGTCACTACCACAAGAGAAAATCCCAAGAAAATTCCAATACCCGGTCCCACAGCCAGGGACCGATCAAACGCCCTCACAGATCAAACTAACCGGGGCCCTGTTCAAAACCCTTAAAAATGGGAATAAAACGCAAGTAGGAGAAATCCTACCCTTTGAGTTGTCAAAACTCGCAAACCCGGTCCACCCGTGAGCCCGCTCCGCTGTGAACGCTCTCTTCCTCGCTCCGGTCAAATCCAACTGGCCCAATCACATTTCTAGAGAGAAGTCGAGACTCTCTCTAGAATCACCATTTTTGGTCTCTCCACGCCACCGCATCTCCAAATGACCCCCCACGTTTTTGCCTTTTGTTTCTACGGGAGATGATGATGTCTTCTTCTCAAAATTACAAGTTTGCCCCTCATTTAACTAATTAATTCCTTCTTTTACCATATAGTTTGATATTCTAAGACTACCTAGGTCGCCATCATTTCTGATCATACACTTATGGCACATGAGCAATAGCTGCCGCTGTCGCAAAAATGATTTGACTTTTTCAGCACACAGTGGCGCCAATGAAGCCGACTGGATTGCCAAAGAAATTGCGACTCTTTACGTACACTAGATTTTGCGAGACGATTCCAATCGGTGAAACTGCTTCGTCATCCGAGATCTAGAGAATTAATTATGGATTAATCGCATCAGGTTTGTATCAAAACATGAGATGTTCTTTATTCTGTAATTGACTCTCGGGTCCACAAGAACACTGCATGTAAGACCCGAGAAATTCCAAATTCTGGAATAAGGGCAAAATCGTAATTTTGATTACAAAATTATAATTACGGTTAAAAGTCCGTAATTAATTCCCTAGATCTCAGATGATGAAACGGATTGCGCCGTTGGAATCGTCTCGCGAAATCTAGCTAGCACGTAAAATTTCGCACTTGGTCGAGATAGCCTGAGTTTCCACACGCTTTTTCTCGAGGCATCGCGCCGTGCCGAAATCGATTGATGCGACGAAAGGCAATAAATAGTATGTACCATAAAAATTATGCGGTATGAGAGAAATGATGAAAATGGATGACCGAGATAGTGCCGAATGTCAAAACCGGAGAAAGAAGCGGAATTAATTGTTTAATTGGAATTAAATGATAATAAAGCAAAGGGGAATAAAGGGTCTTCTTCTCCAAATATTAAAGTGAGCAAAACGGGCGTAATGTGGGGCTTGACGCAGAGGAGCAGATTGGAGAGAATTGTAGAGCAGGTGAGTAATTTCTCTCTAGAAATACGCTGCGATCCGACCGCTTCCACGGCCTCGGCAAAAGAAGGAGAAATGTTCTACGCTGGACAAGCTACGCTGCGGACTCCGGATAGTGAGTTTCTTCAAACTCCTCGAGGTAGGATTTTCTCCCCACTGGGCTTTATTCCCATTTTTAATGTTGTTCGAATGTTTGAGCCGATTGGGGCCATTAATAGGTTTACTGATCTGGCCCCAAAACATGGGACCGACTAATACAAATTTTTTTTTAAACTATAATGGAGCAGCCGTGAGCCGTCTCCACTACTGTGATGGGCAAGGGAGATGGGCCGGTGGTGAACCATGTATTGTTGGTTTTGAGGCCTGTGAT
Organism: Tetrastigma voinierianum; assembly: GCA_016808115.1. Classification (NCBI taxonomy): domain Eukaryota; kingdom Viridiplantae; phylum Streptophyta; class Magnoliopsida; order Vitales; family Vitaceae; genus Tetrastigma; species Tetrastigma voinierianum. The sequence continues at coordinate 260,414 of JAEQBH010001436.1, read as the reverse complement.
GGCCGTGAAATGCGGTCTCAAAATATGAACCTAGGATTGAGTGTTCAGAACAAGAAACCCTGGGGTTTTACCGTTCCTGGGGACAGTAATCCAAAAAATGTATTGGAAAATTGCGGTTTGGTTAAGTAATTCGGATCGAATTGTTTATGTTTGAACATTAGCCCAAGCGAGCTAATTTTGTGTTTGAAATGATAATTACATAACATGTTTGTGTGATTTAATTTTTAATGTGAATATATTTCAGGTTATATATTTCCAGATGTGATTGGGATCGTATTGAATTCGCATATATGCATTCCATATGCACTGATCACCCTAGGATTATAGGAGTGAGTGCATGAGACGAAAGTATAGAGGAAAATGGTTCGAGGTAGTCTAAAATATAAATTATCTGGAGGGTAGTCCATTGAAACTTAAAATATCAATCGTCGGAGCTTTACCAATTGATATTCACTCCGAGGGTAGTCCACAAACTTAAAATATCAATCGTCGGAGCGGCCCAATTGATATTCATCGGAGGGTAGTCCACAAACAATTTATATATCAATCATCGGAGCGGCCCAATTGATATATATACATCGGAGGGTTGTCCACTAATTAAAATATTAATTCCTCATACACAAGGCTTAGCAGTGCAGAGAGCTTCCATGAGGACTCCTGGATCCGAGTTGTCAGTGTAGACATTCAAGCAGGATCATGCATTTGCTTGAATGTGTGTTTACTTTGGAACATTGTACTGCACTTAGATGGTGAGTAGCCCACTTAGTAAATCTCCTAATGAGCTTTACCACCTGGCTGGGATCCCCTTATTTACTGTGCATGTGGAGTTGCGAGGACGGCTCATTCCTAGAGATTTATCGCGGAAGAAAGGCGGGATGGCTTTTGGTGGTTGTACATGTATTAGAACCCTTTACGTTAATATATGTATTGTTTAAGAGTAAAAAATATTAACTCTTGTAACTATTGGGTATATAGTTGGTTTCATAGTTGGCATGTACATTGAGTACTGTTTGTGGGCCCAAGTGGCCGTATTGGATATATATTGTATATATTGACCGAAGCCAGATGTGAGGCGTGTGTATCAGACGGGGGTAGAGCCCTGAAGACAAAGGGAGACTCGCCCGATTTTCTGGGGTGGTGTCAGGTTAACCCGACATCCACTTGTATTCCGCCGGGTTGATCGGTAATAACCACTCTATTGGGGGCGCCACATTGTATCGAGCTTAGGTATACGAATACCTGTGTGGAGCTCGTTTGCATCCATCACCACAAGGTGGTATGGTGTGAGTATATAGGCTTATGGGAACCTATGGATAGAAAAAAATTGGGCTTAGGCTGGTTGAGGAAGAGCATCACCACTAGTGTGTGGTTTGATGTCGAGTTAGGTACGGATTACCTAGAAAATCAATGACAAAACTAGGACACTACGCACGTGTGTTGAGGTGTTTTGTGTGATTGATGAATTGTTGTGTGAATGTTTGATGAATGGTGGCGTATACCATGTTATGTGTTTGGTTGTGTGCTTATGATTAGCACATAGATGAGTTAAAGAATATCTTAGAAAAATATTTGGAGTGTAATGTGTACAAAACTTAATAAAGTTAATAAAAACGAAAGAATCAAGCACTTATTCGCTTAGAGGCGAAAAAAAAAAATTTTATTCTTAAGGCTCACTGCAAACTCGAAGAAAATTAAATAAAATAAATTTTTCAAAATTTATTTGGGATGTTGGAAAGGAGAAGAAATTTTAGCAAAGAAAATTTTCAAATTTATTTGGTTATATGGAGAGAAAATAATTTTCTAAGATTTTACAAGTGGTAAAATTGAAGAATGGAAGAAAATAAATTTTTATAAATTTATTTGAGCTGAGAAAATCTTCGTTGAAAATCGAGTGCGAAAATAAATTTTATAAATTTATTTGGTTATGAAGCGAAAATAATTTTCTAAGGTTTATATGGTATGTACCTTAAGAAAGGGGTTAAACAAATTTTTATAAATTTATTTGAGTATTAAAGAGTGTGGAAAAACATTTTAGTGATTTAGGTGATTTTTCCCACTTTCTCGAAATAAATGAAAAAAATCATTTATAATGAAAAACAAAATTTTTTGGTGCAGAATTTGGAAGGGCTACGCCTAGCTTTGTATTGTGAGAGAAAGAAAAAAATATTATATTGCAAGAATTTAATTACAACATGGCCGTGGGTCGCCGAAAGTGTATTGCAATACACTATGTTGCGTTGCGTGCCGGTGGAGTTTGGCCCAGAGACAAATCATCACAATACAAATGCAGGCTGGCCGGAGGGCCGCAGAGGAAAATTGTGTCAGAACACAAAAAAAAAAATTGTATTATGGCGTAAGGGCTAGGCAATCGCCGACGCCGGGCGCGGCGCAGCGGGCGAAGCAGGCGCGCATGCCGGGCGCCAGAACGGGCGTGGGAGCGCGCGGGCGCGCGCAGCGCGAGCGCCGCACGGCTACCGGGCGCAGCCGGGCGCGGCGTTGACGGCGCTGGGCAGGCTCGCGCGCGCGCGGCGCGCGCGCTGGGCGCGCGTGCACGGCAAGGCGTCAGAAGAAGCGCCGAGCGCGCGGCCCGGGCGTGGCCGGAGTCGGGCACGCAGCCGGGCGCGCGGCCGCCAGATCAGGCACTCGTGCACTCGACTTGATTTTCAAACCGTTCTTCGACGTGATTTTTCCCGAGTCGCGAATGAACACTGCTCATTGTAAAATAAAATTTTTTCGAAAAATAATAATAATAATAATATTTATTAAATTCAAATAAAAATCAACAAAATCAAATGAATTTTGATAAAATTTTCGAAAAATAAAATTTTCGAAAATAAAATTTTCAAAAAATAAAATTTTGAAAATAAAATTTTGCTGGTTGGCCATTTTAAACGCGAATTGATTGCGCATACATCGAGTATGTGTATGATTAAGGTCTCTGGCCGTGGTTATGCCTTAGAGATATCAGATAGATTTAACTACCATTTGAAATGGTGATTGCACGGTAGTTGCGCACAAAATTATATGCATGGTGTAACGCCAGATAAAGTAGGGTGCATGCGAACGCTTGCCAAGCAGTGATTACGACCTTAGGGTTCGGGTACCGAAATGAACAAGAAATCTTAGAATTTTATCTGAATAAATGGAATTGAGTGGTTGGAATTTAGCGCCACTTAGAAAATGAACGGCCGGCCATGGTTGTCAATCTATTAGTAATCGTAAAGATCTCGCATTACTAAAGTTAGACCGAAATGGAAGCAAATGACCTTGTTGCTACAAAAGAATTGTAAATGGTTAGCAGGACGAGGACGTAGAGGACGCCCACTGGGCAATCGGGGTCAAGCACCACCTAAGAATCACCAATTACACTGGATCGGGCCGGGCCTTTGGTGAGGCCGTGAGGCAACGACCGCTATCGCATTGCCAAGATAGCAGTAGTCAGAGATCCTAGTAACCCTGCAGGGTGGTTTAGGACGATTTCATCCTCCGACATACACAGGGAAAAGATCCGACTGGTGTACTCATTGGTTCGCGTAACAAAGAAGGTTGGGAGGTTATGGAGACTACCCGACACCTACCCTGATTAGACTAGCTGCGTCGGCTTCAGAGTGAATGAGGCCCAAATATGATGGAAATGGGCAAGGACCTCTAGGAGACCTTAGGAGGAGCCGCTGTAAATGTGAGTTCTTCCTTAGGGATTGGGCGAAAATAGGTACGATATGTCGAGGTTTCAAGGGGTTGATCTCACTCTACTCACAATGGACCGAGATTATGGACATGTCGAAGTTCGAGGTCATCCCCAGGATGGTTGGCTGATAAGCCATGTGGTCGCATCGATTGTGAGCGTAGGAGGATTATCGTTTACACGCAGGACGGTACTCCTATGGTATTTCAGGGGGGACAAGCATGACATTTTTCCCTGCACAAAGATATGAGTCCAGCGCCGTGACGCTTGGCGGGTTGGCGAAGGAAGTCAATTCTAGAGGACGAGGAGAGACCAAACGATCTACCTCGAGGGTTTTGCGAGTACGCCAACGTTTTTCCGTATGAGCTACCCGACTACCTCCACATAGGATGTAGACTGCATTGAGTTACACCGGCATTTCAACGATATCATGACTCCGCATAGATGGCAAATTCCGCTTAGTTGCAGGAACTGCAGTCCAAATGGCCAGGAGCTATTGACAAGGGGTTTATTAGATCGGCACTTTCACCATGTGGGGCGCTTCGTTCTAGCTGGGCGTAAGAAGAAGCGGCAAGACCCTTCGACCAGGCATTGACTACATGCGCCTCTGAACGCGGTTATGATCAAGAATCTGCACTCCACACGAGGATCACGATTGGTTTGATCGCTTGAGAGGAACGCGAGTCTACGAAGATAGACTCAGACCGGGTTACCATCACCGAGGGTTGTGGAGACGTATATCCTTAAGACAAATAAGGACGCTAAGTACGGGCACTCGAGTTTACTGCGACGTTCTTCTTGATTGGACGAATGCGCCAAAGAAGATTCATGGATCTCATGCATAGGATATTCCAACCTTATTTTGATCGCTTTGTCGTAGTCTTAGTGGATGACATTTTTGATCTACTCCCGCCGAGTGGGAGCATGAGTATCACTTGAGGATTGTTTTACAAACTGTTAAGAGACTATCAGCTTGTACGCTAAGTTCAAGAAGTGCTAGCCTTACATCGAGGTGAGAGTTTGAGACATGTGGTGTCAAAGATCAGAGTGTCACTTCGACCTAGAAAAGGCTGAGGTGAAGCATGCGAAGAGACCAATGCCACCTTCGTGAGATACGTAGTTTTCGATTGGTCAATACTTGAGAGACACGAGAATGGGCAAGCCGTTCATTCGATGATCATAGGATTTCACCTACGGACATGGACTCCAATGGTTGGGACGGCCCGACCATAGAGAGAAATCGAGGAGGTTTTGGAACACTCGGATACGTGTTGGTAGTGCAAGATGGAGGATCGCCTTTCCAATCCGAGAAAGAAGCGGTAAGACTTCAAGCTTGCCAAGAATATCCGTGATTGTGGCCGAGGTCATCGACCCGCCAAGATTATGGGACGCTTAGTCAAAAAAAAAAAAAAAAAAAAAAAAAAAAGTAAGGCAGTATGATGTTATTCACAAGAAACTCGACACTTTCACAAGATTGTCCACGGCGCGTAGAACCCAAGACTATGGGACACTTCCGTCCCAATCATCAGTGAGACGAGTGAGGGTTGCCAGTCAGGATGGGCAGATGGTATGCTACCATTGCCAGCATCTCAGACATATGAGGAGGGATTGCCCCCAGAGACAGGGATCCCGATGTTTGGGATTGGTGCAACCCTGGGCCACCGTGGACAGAGCAGCTTGGCGCTTGTTTCTCCATACCCTAGTATGGGTCGCAGTGTGGATCGGCCGTGGACGTATCGAAAGGTGCATCGGAAGCGTGGTGGACCTTAGGTGGTAGACTCATGGTTACCGATTGTCGCTTGACATGGATAAGTTGACAACCATCGGGTTGTCGTGCATCAATCAGGCCGTTGTCGCTACTCTCGGCACTGGCATTAGATTCGCTTTAGAGGTTAAGGCCTTTAGAGAAGCCAAGCATAGATGTTCTTCCCTAGGTAGGGCGCAGAGTTGACTGAGCAGGTCGATTATGAGTAAGAGACTTCCAAGATTCGCCTCATGGTGGAACCAGATTGCTAATGCTAACATGACATTATTACGGCTATGTGCAATTCCTAACATCGCTACCGAGTATGGGCGTGGTGCACTGTGATGGTCATTCACCACTTCTCGTGGCGGGTTGAGTTTGTCTTTAGGATCACGCCCGCTACACCTGCGGTTGAATCAGAAATGCAGAGGCCTAAGTGTAAGCCGGGTTAAAGGTCGGTGATGAAAACACACGACAAGGTTATCAATGCTATAATTTAGAGTTGGAGCTAGGAGTCGGGTGATAACGCCTAAAAATCCTCAATTTATAATAAAATTTATTATATATTCTGGGTATAATTGGGCCAACTTGGGTAATTTTTGGGAATTGTTAGATGAATATTGATTTAATGATTATCGAATCCAGAAATAAACTCGCGTGAAAAAAGAGAAAATATGAAAATATAAACGGGGACCTAAGTGGTCAATTGTAAATAAGTTTATATGTCTATGAAAATAGGAGAGACTTAAATGAGGAATAATAGAGAATGGAGGACCTAAATATAAAAAGAAATAAAGAAAAAAAGAAGAAAAAATCAAGGAAAGGGCATGTGGCATGTAGGAAAGCGAGAGGAAGTTTCTTCCTTTTTAAAGTACGACAAGAGCGATCCATAAGAAAAGAAAACAGAGAAAGTGGAGAGTTAGAGAGAAAGCCCATCTTCTAGATTCTCTCCGACACCAGACTATAGGTCTCCGCAAGCACGAAGGGAAGTCCTTCCTAGTGACAAGAGCTGTGGCAGAGACCGGAACCGGACTTTTGACAAACTCATGGAGGTAGGTCTTCTCCTACTTGGTCAGTTTTCACCCTAAGGATTGCTGCGGTCATCCGCCTGGGGGAATGTTTGGTTGCATTTGGAACCATAAAGCCGTCACATCAGGCAAAGGCAGCCAAATCGAACCTTAGAGCTGATTTTTGGGGTACGTAAGTGAAGGGAAGAGGTAGTGCGTCTTCTAGTAAATTGTAGCCACATCAATTAGCTTGATGTTAGGCTTTTTGAAATTTCGATTTGGACCTCTGTAGACTAAGTTATAGTCCTTAATGAGGTCGCCCATCTAAATCCGGTCGGGTCATTTCCGCCACCGTCAACTAGCCGGACCTTAGAACGGGCTTTAATGAAAAATAAAGAGAATTTGGTGCAACTTTCTGTGAAATTGTAGCCAAATCAATAACTGATGTTAGGCTTTTGAATTTCACTGACTCGTGAGACCGTTATGGTCTTTTTTGGCCGCAACACCAAATGGATGAGTGGTCACAAACAAAGGGTCACAAACCGAGGTCGCCGTGTCCTCGTAGGGGGTCGCCAAACTCGTGGCGGGTCGCCGATCCGAGGCCGTTAGGGTCCCGAAGAGTCAAATTTGGCCGTGGCTGATCACGCATGACCTCCAACTGGCGTCTGATATCTCCTCTGGTTGAATCCGATTTGGGTGTTCTTGGACTCTATGGAAGCCCATGGAGTTAAGAACATGTCGGATATGCCTGAGGAGGATGTTAGATGTCGATCGAGGTGTTTGAATGAGCTTCGTCACTAGTACCGTCACCCGTGTCAGCTCGTCAAAGTTGATCACGATGACCTCCAACTTCTAAGGTCACATCTCCTTCGTTTGAACTCCGGGATGGTGTTCTGGACTCATGGAAAATCCCATTGAGTCAAGAATACATTAATATGACTGGAGGAGCATAGAAGACTTTTAACCGAGGTGGATAGATCGAATCTTAGTCCGTGCTCGCCAGCTCGCCGCTCAGATTTGACTGCGTATGACCCTCCAACTTCTGGAAGTCATAACTCCTTCGTTCCAACTCGATTCGTGGTGATCTTGACTATATGGAATGCCCATTGAGTCACAAATCCATCTATATATAGCTTGTTTAAATTGAACTCATACTAACCTCCGAAAATCCTAATCCCAAATCCAAAACTACTAGTACTACATGAATAATATTATTCTTTAATGGTTTTGGAATAGGGACTCACTATGGAGTGTTGCCAAATCATGATTGAGATTCCAAGGATCGGAATCAAAGTGCAAAGATTTTTGGGGTTTGTTCTTCTAACCCTATTCTCATTTCAAGTTTGAAATGTTTGTTCTACCAACTCCTAATCCTCTTTCAAGATTTTGCATATTTGTTCTAAAAGCATATTGGAAGTGATTTAATTTATTCAGAAAAGTGGATCGTGAAATGCTCAGACATAAAATACGATTATTGAAAATAAATCGTTTATACTACAAGCGCATATTTTACTATATTTTGCTATAAAGGATTTGAACGCCCTTAATAGAATGTTAACCGCTTATTTCGCATTAAGGATAGATTGGTATACCAATAGGGTCAAATAGCCAGCATCGCGAACTATTGATGTGTCACCCGATTCGCAGCTTAGCTAGGACCGTATCAGAAGGTTCGTTTATTTGACTGTTTATAACCAAGCCGCAGCCCCAAATAGGACCGCATCGCGGTTATAAAACCATGTGATACCGGCCCGCGTACCAGCGATGCGGTGACTCTGATATCATGTATATCGGGGCGACATAGGTTAAATTAGTTAAGGGCATAACCGAATCGACGCATAACCAATCGGATCGCATACAACCTAATTGATTGGCAATAATCGATCGGATTGCATAACCGAATTGATTTTCGCACTGAATTGAATGTCGCAATCGAATTGAATTTGTGAGCATATTTCTGAATTGATTTGAGATTGTGAAATATTGATTATGAAATAGATGCGGGATGATCAATGAACTATAATTTATTGTATATATATAACAAAGTATATGTATTGTATTTATATCGATCATCCAAATGATTGAAAGTTCGGCCTTATTAAATTGCATGAATTGATTTAAGCCGAATTGGAGGAATGGATTTTATAGAACTACTAAGCATGAGTCGCTTAGCGTATTGTTTTACCAATGCGTTGCGTACCGAAAGGATAGATAGTGATCGAGATGGACCCTAAGATCGAGGAGCGTCGAGTCATAAAAGAAGAAATCTCTGAGTATGTCTGACATGTGCACTCATTTCATGTGTTCTTTTTGATATGGATATTTTGTATAACAATTTGAATAACAACATCTATTTTAGTAAATCATTTTGAAAAGGCTTGAATGCCTTCATTGTAAATGTATTTTTGGTAAAGTTAAATGTATTTTGTTAAATGTTTACGGGCTTGCCCAATTTTTTAATCGCTCCACAAAGATATGATTTTGAGCGATTGAGTGATTTTAGGCATCCCTGACTGATTCGATCCGCCCCAAACTGGTCGGGTCGGGTAAGGGGTCCTACATATTAATTGCACGAGCCTAGGTTTAGGCGCTCTACAAATGATTTTGAAATCGCTTAAAATGATTTTGAAATTGTGTTTAACATGCATTTCATTTGCATATAAAGGATGACATGACTTCTGGGATGATCTTACCGGGTCTTGGCTGAGGATAAGAATGACGGTTCGCTTCCCTTAGGTCGAGGATGACCGTGTGGACTCGCCTGCATGCCTTGCTAGTGTGGAAGGAGGCAAGCATCCTAAGTTCCACCAATGAATGAACCGTATCAGCGGCGTGGAGGTACTATGGATACTCCAGCAAATCTGGAGTTCGTACGTAAAGAGCCGGGCAACCAAATGCAATTGCTCCAAAGCGATCACCATTGAGAGAATGGCAAAGCACTACCAGATTTTATGGAAAGAAAGAGGATGAGCCTTCTATGGCGTAAAATCGCTCGAGAAAAATCGAAATAATGTCAGGCAAATGCATTGCACAATAAGAGAAGTTGGAATGTGCGACCATTACTACGGATGAGGCTTTACTCGCTGTGGGTTTCCGTGACCGTGGACTCCGCACCACGTAGAGAGTTACATGGAGTTCTTCGGATGAGTTCAAGAAGCACTATGTGGGTCGATTTATCCGAACAACATGAGATTCGAGTTTTCATAATCAAGCAAAGACAGATGAGTGTGACCGAATATCAAAGAGAATTCACATCAAGCAGCAAGTATGCTCCCGAGGTACTTGTGGAGCAGGAAGAAATGTGTCGAAGGTTTGAAGACGGCTTTAATGACTATATTCGAGCTCATGTCACAGCATTTTTCCATGAGGATTTCTCCAAAATTGTGACATGTGCATTGAATGTGGAAAGAGTAAAGAAAGAGGAAAGAGAGAGAAAGGGATAAAGATGTGGAAAGAAAACCCGTCGCCCAGCCGCGAACAACAACAAAGGAAGAAATTCGTGGGACCACAGGTTCCAATCACCATAGCCTGTGCCACCCAGGAATACTCACTCTACCAAAGACCGTCAATCACAGTACACCAGAGGTGCCTAGAGGATGCATCGTTTCCCATTGCTCCCATTGTGAGAAATCACAAGGGAGAATGTTGAGACTTACAGGTGCTTGTTTGATTTTATGATCCAAAGAGCAGAGTAAGAGATTGTTCTAGAGCTCGCTTCATTGACAAGACTCACCGGGGTACACTTAGCGGTACTGTGGAAGGCAACAAGAGTGTTGCATCACCGAGTGTTCCGAGACAAGGGACACAGACCTTGGGTAGGCAAGATGGCCGTGCTCCAGCTAGAGCATATGCAATGAAAGAAGTGGAAGATACCGAAGCTCCAGATGTGATAGTTGGTAATTTCCACCTGATACTACAAGACATGCATTGATCGACTCGGTCAACCCACTCATATATTTCAGATCGACATACCCCAGGTGAAAAATTACCGAGGAGGGAACCGAGTATGACATCTTGGTGACTAACCCACTCTCAGCATAGCGGTAAGTTATTGTGTGAATAGAGGTATAGAGATTGCCCCATCCGAATACGAGAGTATGAGTTTCCCGGGATTTGATCAATTATCCTTTGCTGAGCTCATTTACTGGATGGATTATTGCCCCGACACCAAGTGATGGTGGATTGTAGAATGAAAGAGTGACCTTGAGAACACCGGTCGAGGATGAAGTAATCTCATCGGCGTAGAGGTCAAACTACCTTCTAATGTGATATCCGCAAATTAATCGCTAGAAAATGGTGCGGGAAGCTGATGTGAAGCCTATTTGGCTTATGATTGAGATAATGAGCAAAGGCAAGGCCTAGTGCATCCGAAGTATCCCCATCGTTAGTGACTTTCCGGACGTGTTTCGGAAGAGTTGCTGTGGATTGCCTACGTAGGGAGATTGAGGTTGCTTAACACGTTGTACTGTGTGCCACCGCATCCATTACAATCGTACCGAATGGCTCCAAAGTGAGTTAAAAGAATTGAAGCTTCCGGCCAAAGAGAATTAAGAAAAACGGTTTATTCGACCAAGTGTATCACCGTGGGAGCTCCCGTGCTTTTGTTAAAAAGAAAGATGGTACACTTCAAAGGTATTGAGCCATGCATAATTGAACAAGTTAATCCAGAAGAATAAGTATCCGCATCTTTAATAGATGATTTGTTTGACCACTAAAAGGTGCAAGTATCTTTCAAAGATTGACTTGGCGACCGTACCATCAGCTTGAGAATTAAAGATGTCGATGCATAAGACGACGCTTAGGACGTCCATATGGACATTGGTGAGTTCCTTGTAATGCTCGCTGGATTGACAAATGCTCCAAATGGCCACGGACCTAATGAATCGTGTTTTCCGACCGTGACATGTGGATCGCTTTGTCGCAAAGGTTCATGTAGACATTCTTGCGGCTCAAAAGATCACAAGTCAGCGACACACACCTTAGAGTAGCATAGAGACTTTGAGAAAAGAGCATATGTATGCAAAACTCCAGCAAGCGTGAGTTTTGGAAGAATGAAGTGTCCTTTCTGTGGCATATAGTATCGAAAGAAGGAATCCGAGTAGATCCAAAGAAAATAATGTCATGGAATGGAAGTCACCTAGAAATGTTACGTGGCGCGTAGTTTCCTAGACCCGCCAGGATACTACGTAAGATCTGCTAAGGGGTTTCTATGACCGCACTCTAATGATGATCGCTTGTGAAAATGTAAAGTATGAATGGAGGAAAATGTCAAAGAAGTTTTGATAAGTCGGGTTGATTCCCAACTCGGCGCTCCGGCCTACTCAACCGACCGCTGAGAATACGTGATTTTGCTGATGTCGCAACAGACTTGGATGCGTCCTAATGCAAAGAGGGTAAGTGAGCCTACGCCTGCCACGCTTGAAGCCGCATGAAAGAACTACCCCACGCATGATTTGGAATTAGCCGCAATTGTATTTGCGCTGAAAATTTGGAGACATTATTTGTATGGAGAGAAGTGTTTCATCTACACTGATCATAAGAGTCTTAAGTATTTGCCCTCACAGCGAGAGCTTAACTTGAGACAACGGAGATGGATGGAACTGATCAAAGATTATGATTGCGTGATTGATTATCACTCCGAAAGGCCAATGTAAAGGTCGACGCTTGAGTAGAAAGTCAATACGAACGCTCGAGCGCCACCCATTTGTCATTACATGACGATGGTACTGTAGTGGCAGAGTTAAGAAGTAGACCGAGTTTGTTGAATCTAGTGCTAGAGCAAGACAAAAGAAAGATGAGAAAATTGTTGCCATAATAAATCGATTGAAATGGTAAAGAAACCGAAGTTCACAAAAGGAACTAAGATGGAGTTTTCAGATTATAAAGATCGGGTTTGTGTACCCGATTGTAATGATTTGAGGAATCCATAATAGAAGAGGCACATAGTGGATCTTGCTACCCATCCCAAGAGCACAAAGATGTATCGAGATTTAAAAAATGTCATTCCGTGGTCGATGAAAAGAGATGTGTCGTAATATGTAACCGCGTTTGGTGTGTCAAAGAAGAAAGGCGTAGCATCAAGTTCCTCTCGGATTATCGCAAATTTTATTAGAATACCGAGGAAATGGGACCGAATCACCATGGATTTGTGGTTGGGTTACCATTGACAAGAGAAGATATGACTCGCTTTAACAGAGACCGATTGATTCAAGTCACCACTTACCGTACAGAACGGACTATTCACTCGGCTAAGCTTGTAGCGTATCGTGATATCAAGGAAATAGTTCGTTACACGGGATTCTTATATCCATTATTTCAGACCGAGATCCAGGTTTACGAGATTTCGGGAAAATTGCAAGAGGCCTCTGGGCACGCGACCGAATTTCGCATACCAAGGCTCCAACCCACAAATCCTGGATGGGCAATCCGAGAGGATCCAGATCTCCGGAAGATATGTTAAGGAGTTGCGGTGGATCGACCAGGGTACTGGGATCAACACATTGCTTAGTTGAATTTGTGTACAACAAATAGCCTAATCAAGTATTGGAATGGCGCCTTATGAGGTTTTATATGGAAGAAATGTAGAACACCATTGTGTTGGACGGAATTGAGCGAAAAGAAAGTGATTGGCCCCGACTTGATACAAGAGACTGAAGAAAAAGTGAAAATGATTAGAGATCAAGGTGGCCACCGATAGACGTAAATCATATGCCGATGAAAAGAAAAGATATTCGATATGAGATCGGGCGAAAAGGTGTTTTTGAAAGTACGCTTGGAAGAAGGGCGACAGATTCGGGAAAAAGGGCAAGTTGGACTTAGATTTATCGGCTCTATGAAGTGATTGAGAAAGTGGACCAAGCATACAAATTGGCATTACTCCACTTGGAAAAGATCCATGATGTGTTTATGTGTCCATGCTACGGAGGTACCGATCGTAATTCGCCACATGTAGTTCTTCTGAGACAATTGAGTCGAGGCCAAATTTGACGTATGCGAAGAAGAGCCAAGAAAGATTTTGGCTCGTGGAAGGGGAAGGAATTACGGAATAAGAAGACCTGGCAATAAGGTGTTGTGGAGAAACCATAAGACTCGGCTAGGCTACTGGGGAGTGAGGAACCATGCGGCAAAGAAGATTCAAGAATCGTTGATTCAAGGTAATTTTCAGATCAAATTTTATTGCTGGAGAGTTGTGAACACCCCAAAATCCTCTGGAATTTTTATAATAAAATTTATTATATATTCGTATAATCACAATCTGGGTAATTTTTTGGGAATTGTTAGATGAATATTGATTCAATGATTATTGAACTTTAAATAAACTCAAGTGAAAAAAAGAGAAAAAATATGGAAATTGTAAAATGGGGACCTAAGGGTCAATTGTAAATAAGTTTATATGTCTAAGTAAAATATGAGACTTAAATGAGAATAATAGAGAAATGGAGGGACCTAAATATAAAAAGAAATAAAGAAAAAGAAGAAAAATCAAGGAAAGGGCATGTGGGCATAGAAAGTGAGAGGAAGCCTCCTTTAAAGTACGATTAAGAGTGATCCATAAGAAAAAGAAAACAAAGAGAAAAGGAGAGTTAGGAGAGAGGCTCCATCTTCTCTCTAGATTTTCCGACAATCGTACTATAGGTCTCCCACGTAAGCACGAAGGGAAGTCTTCCTAGTGACAAGAGCTACAAGTAGAGACCGAACCGGGACTTTTGACAAACTCCAGAGGTAGGTCTTCTCCTACTTGTCGCCTTCTACCCTAAGGATTGTTGGGTGGTCATCCGCCTAGGGAATGTTTGGTTGCATTTTTAAACCATGGGAAGTCACACATTGTGGTAAAGGCAGCCTAGCCGAACTTTAGAGCTGATTGGGTACAAAGTGAAGGGAAATTGGTAGTACGGGCTCTAGTAATGTAGCCACATCAATTAGCTTGATGTTAGGCTTTTTTGAAATTCTCTGACGGACCTCAGAGACTTGCTATAGTCCTTTAATGAGGTCAGCCCATCTGTTAAATCGGGTCGGGCCGCTCGCCCCACTCCGGTCAACTAGCCGACCTAGAAACAGGCTTTGGTCGAAAATAAAGAGAATTTGGCAGTAAGTCCTTCTAGAAAAGTGTAGCAACATCAGTGAAATGGATGTTAGGCTTTTGAATTTCTCACTGTACCGAGACCGTTATGGTCTTTTTTTTTTTACTCGAATAGTCAAATGATGAGTGGTCACAAACAAAGGGTCGCCAAACAAGGGTCGTCAAACCGAGGTCGCCGTGTCCCGTAGGGGTCACGTCCTATAGGGGTCAGCCGAACTCGTGAGGTCGTTAGGTCCTGGCAGCTCACCGTCGTGGTTGATCACGATGACCTCCAACTTTAAGGTCATATTCTTCGCTTTGAACTCCGACATTCGGGTGTTTCGACTCATGGAAAGCCCATGGAGCAGAATAGCATTGATATGCCTGAGAGGAGGATGTTAGATGTCAGGACTGAGGTGTTTGAATGAGCTCGTCACTTCAGTGCAAATTTCTGTCGTCTCAGTCGCCGTCAGCTGGGATCACGCATGACCTCCAACTTTGGAAGGTCATATCTCCTTCGTTTGAACTCCGATTTGGGTGTTCTTGGACTCTATGGAAAGCCCATTGAGTCAAGAATACATCAATATGACTGAGGAAGATAGAAGATGTTTAAACGAGGTGATAGATCGAACTAGTCCAGGTCAGGTCAGCTCGTCAGCCAGACGACCGTGTATGACCTCCAACTTCTGGAAGGTCATAACTCCTTCGGGTCCGAACTCGATTCGGGTGATCTTGACTATATGGAAAGCCCATTGAGTCAAGAATCCATCTATATATAGCTTGTTTAAATTGAATCATACTAACCTCCGAAATCAATCCTAACCAAAGTTCGGCTAGTACGCATGAATAATATTATTCTTTAATGGTTTCGGGGAATGTGGACCGACGGCGGGTGAAAAGCCAACCGTGATTGAGATTCCAAGGATTGGAATCAAAGTGCAAAAGATTTTTGGGTTTGTTCTTCTAAATCCTATTCTCATTTCCAAGTTTGAAATGTTTGTTCTACCAACTCCTAATCCTCAAGCCAAGATTTTACAGTTTTGTTCTAAAGCATATTGAAGTGATTTAATTTATTTGAGAAAAGTGATTGTGAAATGTTTGCATATAAAAATTGCATGATTATTGAAATAAATCAAGTTTATACAAGCGCATATTGTACTATATTTTGCTATAAAGGATTTGAACGCTCTTAATAGAATTGTTAACTGCTTATTTCGTATTAATATAGATCGGGTATACCAATAGGGTCAAATAGCAAGATCGCGAACTATTGATGTGTCACTCGACCGCAGCTCTAGCTGACCCGGGGACGGTAGTGTTCACTATTTGATTGTTTATAATCAAATAACAGCCCAAATGGACCCATCGTGTTATAAACCATGTAGATACCGTCATGTTCCTCAAATGGAATCAGGTTTGACTCGAGCATCTCGTATATCGAAGACATAGGTTAAATTAAGGGCATAACCGAACGATTGGCATAATCGATTGGATTGGCATAACCGAATTGATTGGCATAATCGATGATTGGCATAATCAATTGATTTTCATAATTTGAATCGAATGTCATAATCTAATTGAATTTGTGAGCATGTTTGACCGATTTTGAGATTGTGAATGATTATGAAATGTATTTATGGGATGATCACGAACTATAATTTATTGTATATATATAAATAAAAGATAGCGTATTGCATTTTATATCGATCATCCAAATGATTGAAAGTTCAAATTATTAAATTGTATGAATTGATTTGTTTGAACTGAGGAATGGATTTAGAGAAGAACCACTAAGCATGAAAATGTTAGCGTATTGTTTTACCAATGCGCAGTACCGAGTGATAGGGATAGTGATCGATAGCGGACCCAAGATCGAGGAGCGCCGAGTCATAGCAAGAAAGAAATCGAGTATGCTCCGACATGCACTCATTTCATGCGTTCTTTTGATATGGATATTTTCAGATAAAACAATTTGAATATCGAAATATCTATTTTAGTAAATCATTTGAAAAGGCTTCAATGCCTTCATTGTAAATGTATTTTGCAGTTGTTCGTATTTTGTTAAATGTTTATGGCTTGCCCAATTTTTTAATCGCTTCCTCAAAGATATGATTTTGAGGATTGAGTGATTTAAGAATCCAGACTTCTGCTCGATCCGCCAAACGAAGCCTGGGTTTCGTAAGGGGTCCCACAGTGACTCCGAGGTTTGAATACCCTTTGGAAATTTCATCGATGTTGTCGAGCTGGCAAGGGCTCGGTAATGGATGTCATGCATGGCATGGATTGAGCTGACAAACATTGATTGTCGGGAGAATTGTGACCTTGGAGAGAGCTAGAAGGCACACCAAGCAAGGGTCAGGTAGGTTACGTGGTTGTGAGTGATATGATTGTCCCGAATTTCGGACGAAATTCTTTTTGGCGAGGGGAGAATAAGACCCGAGAAATTCCAAATTCGAATAAAAAATCGTAATTTTGATTACAAAATTATAATACGCAAAGTCCGTAATTAATTCCCTAGATTCGATGATTTAAACTGACGGGCGCCGCTGAATCGCCTCGCGAAATCTAGCTAGCACGTAAAATTTCGCGAATTTGTCGAGACACGGAGCCGGCACGCTGAGGCATCGCTTCGGGTGTCAGAACGATTTTCGATGCGACGAAAGGCACAACAGCATGTACTCATGTACCATAAGTGGTATGGAGTAGAGAAATGATGAAAATGGATGACCGAGATAGTGCCAATGTCAAACCGAGAAAGAAGGGAATTAATTGTTTTAATTGGAATTAAATGATAATAAAGCAAAGGAATGCTGGTCTTCTCCAAATATTAAAGTGAGCAAAATCGGGCATCAGGCTCGACGCAGTAGAGGAGCAGATTGAGAGAAATTTAGAGAGAGAGTTCTCTCTAGAAATACGCGCGATCCGACTGTCGGCGGTCTTCGGGGCAAGAAGGAGAAATGTTCTACGCGGACAAGGTTACGCCAAGGACCCGGGATAGTGAGTTTCTTCAAACTCCCCGGAGGTAGGATTTTCTCCCTACTGGGTTTTATTCCCATTTTTAATGTCGTTTCAAATGTTTGAGTCGATTGGGGCCATTAGGCTTGATCGGTCCCAAAACATGGGACCGACTAATACATACAAATTTTTTAAACTAATGAGGCCAGAGTCGCCCACGGCTGTATGGGTATGAAGATGGGTTTGGTGGTGTGAATCATGTATTGGTCGGGTTTTGAGGCCTAGATTGCCGGTGGAAATGCGGTTCAAAATATGAACCTAGGATTAATTGAGTGTCGGGAACAGTAAACCCTAGGGTTTTACTGTTCCTAGGAATAGTAATCCAAAAATGTATTTTTGGGAAAATCTGTGTTTGGTTAAGTAATTCGGATCGAATTGCTTATGTTTGAACATTAGCCCAAGTGAGCTAATTTTGGTGTTTGAAATGATAAATTACATAACATGTTTGTGTGATTTAATTTTTAATGTGAATATATTTGTGTTATATATTTGCATGTGATTAGACTGTGTTGGAATTCGCATACATGCATTCCATATGCACTGGATCACCCTAGGATTATAGGAGTGAGTGCAATGGTGATGAGCATATATAGAGGAAATGGTCTTCTGAGGGTAGTCTAAAATATAAATACCATTCTGGAGGGTAAATTAAACTTTAAAATATCAATCACTCTGAAAGCGGCCCAATTGATATTCATCGAAGGGTAGTCCATTAAACTTAAATATCAATCGTCTGAGCGCCCAATTGATATATATATACACTGGAGGGTTGTCCACTAATTAAAATATTAATTCTCATAGCTACAAGTTTAGGCGAGTGTGAGAGAGCCTGAGACTCCTGATCCGAAGGTCATGTAGACATCTGGCAGATCATGCATTTGCTTGAATGTGTGTTTACTTTGGAACATTGCACTCGGCACTTTAGATGGTGAGTGGTGCCCACTTAGGCAAATCTCCATCGAGCTTTAGCTCACCCCCGTCGTGATCCCCTTTATTTACAAATGTGGAGCGCGCGAGAGGACGGCTCGTCTCTAGATTTATCGTGAAGAAAGCCTGATGTGGCTTTGGTGGTTGTACATGCATTAGAACCCTTTACGCTTAATATATGTATCGCTTAAGAGTAAAAATATTAACCTTGTAACTATTGGGTATATAGTTGGTTTCCATAGTCAGCATGTACATCAGCATCGCTTAGGCCCAAGTGGCCGTATTGGATATATATTGTATATATTGACCCGTTTGGGACAGTATATGCAGGTATCAGATTTGGGCAGAGCTCCCGCACAAAGGAGACTCGCCTCGATTTTCTAAAGTGGTGTCGGTTGAATCCGACATCCACTTGTTGTATTCAAGGGTCGACGGCAGTCAACTGACCCCTGTTGGGGCGCTACACCGCATGTGTTTTGATCGGGTGATCATGTGATGGCATGACGATGCTATAACATGTTGACATCATGTGTTGTGTTTGGATTGTGTGCTTAGGTGGATAGCACTTAGACAAATAAACTAAAATGTTGAACACTAGGATTAAAAGTGAGAACAAGTCGCTGAAAATTTTTGTAAAATGGTCCGCATCGTGTCCTGACAAAGAGCCCAGCTGACAAGATCGCGTGGGTTTTGTGGAAAACTAGAAAATTATTTCGCTTGCACAAGATAAATAACTAAAATTTCCCACAGCTTAAAATTTTCTTGAAGTAGCAAGGAAGGCTACTGATGAAAAAAAAAAATGACGATGAAAATAATTTTTCTAAGATTTTACAAGTGGTACAATTGAAGAAAATGGGGTAAAATAAATTTTTTTAAAATTTATTTGAGTGTCCAAGAAAATGAAAAAAAAATAATAATAATAATATTTTAAGATTTTCCAAATTGGAAATAACTGAAAATAATAAATAATAATAATAATAAGGAAAAATTAATTTTAGCAGACTAAATGGGCTACGCCCATTGAGCTGAGGCGCCATGTGCCGAGCGCGCGTGTCGGGCGGCAGAGCGGCGCCACGATGGGCGTGGCTGGCGCTCGGCAAAGAAGCGCCGGCGCTGGCCAAGAACAGGGAGCGCCAAGAAGAAGCCAAGCAGCGTGGAGCTGGCAGCAAAAATTCAAGAAGCGCACGGAAGGCGGCACAGCGCCGCCGGCGTGAGCGGCGTGCGAGGCGTGGCGCCGCTGGCGCCAAGGTATGCCACAGGCGCGTCTGGCGTGGCCCGGGCGCGGTCGTCTGGCCGGTGCACCCTGCACTCCGCCGATTTTCGATCCGCTGGATCTGCTTTTCCTCGAGCCACCAAATGAACATCGGCTCATTGTAAAATAAAATTTTTTTCAAAAAAAATTATTATTAAATTCAATAAAATCAAATAAATTTTGATAAAATTTTCAAAAATAAAATTTCAAAAATAAAAATTTGTTGAAACAATATTTTAAACGTGCTAAATGATTACATACACTGAGTTATGTGTATGATTAGTGTCTGTATTTTGGTTATGCCTTAGAGATACTGTATTGGATTTAACTACCATTTGAAATGGTGATTACGCTTAGTTGCGCATTTAAATTATATGCACGGTGTAATGCGTATAGAAAGGGTGAATGCTAAGGTTAGATTTTGACCTTAGGGATTCGGGTACCCAATGAATGTTAAAAGTTAATAACCTTATTGAATAAAACGAACTAAGTGGTTGGAATTTAGCACCACTTAGGAAATGAACGGGTCAGTTCATGGTTGTCGAAGCCCATTAGCATGTGCATTACTAGTTAGACCAAATGAGCATGACTCTCTGCCATGTTTAATGCGGTAAATGGTTGTAGAGGCAGGACGTAGAGAACGCCCACTGGCACCGGGTCAGTACAATCTGTTTGATCGCCAGACTTTTGTCGGTAGTCAGAGGTATTGATAAAATAATGCTATAGCACACTAGTATAGCATGTAGACAGAAGATCCTAGTAACCCCCGTGATATTTGAAGGTATCATCCCTTCATTCAAGGGCAGATTGACGGTGATCACCATTGGTTCATGCAGACGGAGGGCGTGTTGAGGCTATGGAGGTTACCTCTAACGTTAACTGTGATTAGACTAGTCATGTGGTTCGAAGCAGAGAATGAAGCTCAAATAAAGTGAGCGTAAGGACCTCTGCAGACCATAGAGGAGCCTGCACGTAGAGTTCTCCCCTAGGGATTAGGCGATAATAGGGATGATATGTCGAGGTTGCGAAATGAGATCTCTGGGACTCCTACTCACAAAGCGGACCCGAGGATCATGGACATGTCAGCTCATGTCATCCGGATGGATCATTGACAGCTTACAAAAAGTTGTTATCGATTGTGAGTGCAAGAGAGTTACCGCCTTCACGCAGATCTGTGAGGTCGTGGTGGTATTTCAAGGACAAGTATGACATTTTTCCCCGCATCGCGATACGAGTCCAGCGCCGTGACGCTGAGCGGCCTGCTAGCGAGCCCATTCCTGGGAGGACGAGTGAGACCCCGTAATTTAGATCTACCGAGTGGTTACGCAGTACGAATATTTTTCCGCATGAGCTACCCGACTACCTACAGGGATGTAGACTTTTGTGACGAAGCTACCCCCGGGGTACTTTAACCATTCTATGATTCGCATAGCGATGGCAACGGCTGAGTCAGAGAACTCAGAGTCCGCCACAGATCTATTGGACAGGAACAGCAGATCGCATCTAACATACAAAGCTTCTGTCCACGCAAAAAGGAATGTTAACCTCACATTGATTGTTAATTCAGTCGCACGGATCAAGAACTTAAAGTCCCCACATCGTGATTGATGATTTGTTTGATCAAGAGGAGCGCGAAGCCACCCCAAGATAGACCTTCGCACCGGTTACCATCACCGAGGATTAGGGGAATACAGATATCCCTAATACGCCGCGACGCCCGATGGGTACTGAGTTACGCGATGTCTTGATTGATCAATGCACGCATTCATGGATTCGCATAGATGCCCAACCTGACCTAGATCGCTTGTCGTAGTCTTCAGGATGACATTCGATCTACTCCCGCCGCAGGAGCATGAGTATCATTTGAGGGATTATTTTATGTACTCGCTTGAAGAGACCATCGCTGTACGCCAAGTTCAAAGAAGTGCCAGTTTTGGCTTACTGAGGTGAGATTTCGGGACACGTGGAAGAATGATCGAGTGTCAATGACTCCAGAGAAGGTCGAGGCGCTGATGAGTTGGGGAGAGAGACGAATGTCAATCTTCGAGATACGTAGTTTCGATTACTGGGTATTACGAGACAATGAGAATACCGGGTTGTCCATTCGGGATGTGGATCGAGGACTTCGCCACGGGACATGGACTTCATGGTCAGACGCCTTGACCATAGAGAGAGAGGTCGAGGATACTTGGAACACTCCTGAATACGGGTGTTGGTCAAAGAGGGAGGATCACCTTCTCCTAGTTCTGGGAAGAGGCGTAAAACTTCGTCACACTAGTTTCGTGACTGTGCCAAGATCGAGCATGAGCGATGGGATTTCCTGCAGACAGGATCCCCAAGACTTGGGACAATACACCTGGGCTAGCGGTAGAGCAGAGAGAGAGCAAGCCATTCCTCCACACCCCAAGAAGGGTTGGGAGGAACTAGTTTCAGCCAGGGCGCTATACAAGCACTTCCAACAACACGATAGCCGAGGGGCCAGAGTGCGGGTCAAGTCGCGGCGGTCAGGTTACGCACAGGCTGCAGTGGGACCTTAGGTGGTAGATCGATAAGGTTGATGTCAAGCTTCGACATGGATGAGCTGGGATGCCCATCGGGTTGTCGCGACTGACCCAGGCCGCTGTCATACCCGAAAAGACATCGATTCGGGGCTTAGAGGTTAAGGCCTTAGAGGCTGTGAATAGATGTTCTTCCCTAGGATGTAGGGTGAGAGCTGACTGATAGGTCGGGATAATGAGGGAGAGATCTCGATTCGCTCATGGCTTTAATTTCGGGAGCCGTGTCACACTATGACATTATTAAGCCAGGCACGATAACATCGTCGAGTCCTGGGTGGTGGGTGCACGGCACGGTCATTCACCACTCTCGTGAGTATGGTTGAATTTGTTTTTAGGACTACGCCCAATGAAAACTCATAGTTGAATCAGGAAATGTAAGAGGCTCGGGCGTGTCAAGAGTTAAGGTGAATCGAGATGAAAACACACCTACAGTTATCACGCTGTACCGAGTCGAGCGATGTGAGCCCGTGAGTGACTCGAGGTTCGACACCATTGAAATCAGATTAGGTGTTGTTGAGCTGGCAAGGGCTCTGTGAATGGATGATATGTATGGCATGTGGATTGAGCTGACATTCATTGGATCGCCGATTGACCTTTGGAGAGGTTAGCTGCTACACACCAAGCAAGGGTCAGGTAGGTTACGCGGTGTATGGATTACATACTGGTGTTGGGAGGGCATGTTGCGAACATGTGTCCGGATCGTAAGGGTAGAGGATTAATTACCCTTAGTGAATGCCTTTCCATAAATAATAGTTACGCGAGTATATGAATAGCACCATATGAGGCATTGTATGGGAGGCCATGTAAAGTCATCAAGTGATGGACCGAGGTGGGAGAGAGATCCATCACTTGGCCCGATTTGATTGTGAGACACCCGTGAAGGTGAGCTTGATACGATATGCCTTCTCACGGCCAGTAGCCCGCGGTGTTGAGCCATATATAGATGTACGACGCCGACCCTTAGAGTTCGAGGTTGGTGATCACGCCTTCCTCGGGCGTGATTCCTAAGAGAGGAGTGTCGTTCTGGGGAGCGCTGAAGCTATCGCCGAGGTTCATCGACCTTCGAGATACCGAGAGGGTAGGCACCTCGCGCATCGTTAGCGTTACCGCCCAGCATGTCAGGTGTCCGAGAGGTATTTCACGTCTCCATGCTCCGAGAGTATACCCGCATCCAGCCTCATGAGGTGGGGCTGGGGATAGATCGAGGCTGACACCACGGACCAGGAGGGACCAGGTACTTGCTTCAGCCGTGACTGTGTTTTGCGACGTGAAGACCGTGAGGCTAGTGAGAGCAAGTAAAAGGCACTGTGGAGTGGAGGGAGTCAACGGGATCGCGAGGGACATGCGTGCTAATGAACCTTCTCGCTTAGGGATGAAGGAGACGTGGTTTAGCTACTTTAAGATTTAAATGGACTAGCTTACATGCATGGAGTGCATGTCGCATAGCATGTTAATAATGACTACTTAGAATTTCGACGAAATTCTTTTAAGGAAAGGGAGAATGTAAGACCCGAGAAATTTCACTGAATAAGGGCAAAATCGTAATTTTGATTACAAAATCGTAATTACGATTGTCCGTACTAATTCTCTAGATCTCGTGATGATCTAAACGAATTGTACCGCTGGAATCGCCTCACGAATCAGTTAGCACGCAAAATTTCAGACTGAGACAATGGAGTCGACATCGCCGAGGCATCGCTTCGTGCCGTGAACCGATTACGCGGAACAAAGTCACATATAGCATGTACTCAGCGTACCATAAGTGGTATGAGTAGATAAATGATGAAAATTGACGCGCCGAGATAGCCGCAAAATCAATCGGTGAACGAGGGACATAATGGGTATTATGGAATTTGATTTTTAGTCACTACAAAGCCAAAATAAGGCATACGGTCAGCTTTCCCCAATTGCTATACCAAAAAAAACGTGGATTGCCATCGGAGGATGCAGGAGCTTTGGGTTGAGAGAAATGCTTAGAGAGAGAAACTTTCCAAAAATACGCAGAACCCGACCGCTAGCTTCCGCCTTCTGAGCAAGAAGGAAAATGTCACATGAGCGTGCCACTGCAAATTCCTGATTTGCGAAGTTTTTGACAACTCCAAGAGGCAGGATTTTCTCCTACTTGTAGCGTTTTATCTCCCATTTTAAGGTTTTTCAGCTGTTTCTGCTAGTTTGAGGCCGTGAGGGGTTGCTTGATCGGTCCCAAAAACATGGGACCGAATTGTGGGAATTTATTTGGGATTTTCTTGTGGCCAACAGGACTACCCATGGATGTTAGGGGCTGTTTCGTCATGGCTGGTGTTAATTTGTGCATTAAATGCCGTTGATATGTTGGGGTCGGAATGTCGTACTGCGGGTTCACTAAGTGGAACCGTGTTTTGTGATTTTCTCCTGAATAGTAAATCGAGGGTTTCACTATTCCCGAATAGTGTTCTAAAATATATATTTGTGAAAGTACGTGTTGGCCGAGTGATTTTAAATTAAATTACTGTATGATCATTAGCCCAAGGAAATACTCTGATGTGTGATTTGTAGTTTTATGTAAATATATTCATGTATATATATTTGCATGTGATTTGACTGAATTGGAACTCGACATACATGCATTCCATATGCAATCGAACATCCTAGGAATATAGGAATGGAGTGCATGATTTAGTCTAGAGAAACAAGGTTCGGAGGGTGAACCCAAAAGCGATACCATCTGAGAGGGTAGTCCAAATCCAAATAATATATCAACCAGCTGAGCGCCCGCATTTGATATTTATTCACTCCGAGAGTAGTCCACAACCAAAGAATATATCAAACGCCGGAGCGCCCAGCTTGATATTTATATTCATCGGAGGGTAGTCCACAACAATTGTCAGAATAACTGGCCTGAGCGCCCCAATTGATATATATTCATCGGAGTGGTTGCCCACTAATAAATTAAAATTCTCATAATGAGGCTTAGGCGAAAAAGAGAGTAGTCGGTGAGGGCTCTGATCCGAAGTTGGTCACGACATTCAAGTAGGATCATGCATTTGTTTGAATGTTTGTTTAAATTGGAACATTGCACTCGCACTTAGGTGGTGAGTAGCCCACTTAGTGGCGATTCTTCTACCGAGCTTTAGCTCACCTCGCTGTGATCCCCCTTTACAGTAATGGAGCTATGAAGACTCACTGGTCTCTTGAGGTTGTATTAGAAGAAAGCCGGGTTGTGGCTTTGATTTATACATGTATAATTCCTAATTTTAATGTATGTATTGTATAAGAGAAACATATTAACTCTTGAAACTATTGGATATAGTTTGACATATTGTGTCGAGCACAACTGATGGGGCCCAAGTGGCCGTATTGGATATATATATTGTATATATTGTTGATTGGGACAGTTTATATTGTGTTTCGATTTGGGTAGAGCTCCCGCATGCCGAGACTCATCGATTTTCTAAAGTGGCTGGTAACCCGACTCACTTGTATCTGAAGGGTCAGACGGGTAGTCAACGGACCCCTGCCTGGGGCGTCACTGGTATCGAGCTTAGGTGGCTACCGAATACCTAGGGAGTCGTGTTTGGTATTCATCACCACTGTGGGTGGTATGGTGTGGGAGCATAGGTTTATGGAACCTATGGATAGAAAATTTGGGCTTAGGGCCATAGTTTGATGAGAGCATCACCACTAGGTGTGGTTTGGATGATACATAGGTATGAGATTACCTTAGAAATCACTGACAACACTAGGACACTCGCATGCATGTGTTGTGTGTTTTGTGTGATTGATTTTTTAGAAGTGTGCTTGCATGCTTGGTTGTGCATAACATGAATTGTAGGTGTTATGTGATTGGAATTTTATGGGTGATATGCTCGTTGATGCGATAGGATGATGTGCAACATTTTGTGTTTACGTGTGTAAACTTGAACTAAGGAATTAACCAAAATAAATTCATAATTTATTTGGTTTTAGTGGAGAAGAAAGGTAATTTTAAGGCTCTTACAGTGTAAAAACTGAAGAAAATTAAATGAAATAAAATTTTACTAAATTATTTGGGATGTTGAAAGTGGAGAAGAAATTTAAAGCAAAGAAAATAAATTTGTCAAATTTATTTGGTTATATGGAGGAGAAAATACTTTCAAGATTTACAAGTGGTAAAATTGAAGAAATGGAAGAAAATAAATTTTTATAAATTTGGCTTGAGGAGAAAATTTTTCTGAAAAATCGAAAAGGAAAATAAATTTATAAATTTATTTGCTATGAAGTGGGAAAACAATTTTCTAAGGTTTCATATGGTATAAAAATTTAAGAAAATGGAGAAATTTTTATAAATTTATTTGAGTGTCCAAGAAAATGAAAAAAAATTGATTTTGTGATTTTTTTTGTGATTTTTAGTCACGGAAATAATGAAAAAAAAATTTTAATTAAAGAGAAAATGAAAAAATTTATGTGGTGATAATTTTGGAAGGGCTACCGCATTGTATTGTGAGAAAGGATTTTTGTATTGCAAAGAAGTTGATTTATATTGCAATAGGAAGAAGTTGGAAGGCTAGATTGTACGCAGAATAAAAGTTTGTTGAGTTGCAATACAAAACCTATTGCAACGTATATCAGACAGTGTGGGTCGCTGGTCGAGTCACGATACAAAATTTGTATCGTGATGAGGCCAGTTGGTCGGCCGGGTGCTTCGCGCGACAGGTGGGGCGCGCGTGCTCGCAGCGGGCGCGCGCGGTGCAGCAGCGCATGGCGCGCTTCGCCGCTGGCGCAGTAGGGCGCCGGGCGCAGGTAGGCGGCGGGGGCGCTGGGCGCGCGAAGCGCAGGGCGCCGGGTACGCGGGCGGACTACGGGCGCAAGGCGGCGTGCAGCAGCGCTGAAGCAGACGGCGCATGGGCGCATGGGCGCGCAAGGGATCGCCAGCCGCGACGCGCGCGTGGCACGGCAGGGCGCTGGGCGCGCAGTACGGGCGGTGTGCGCTACGGCAAAGACGCGCGGGCGCTGGCGCTCACGCTCGGCGTACAAAGGCGCTGGGCAGGTCGGGCGCGCTGTCGGTCACCGGGCGCGGTGCAATGTGCTGCACTTAGTCGCTCCGACTCGCTTTTGGAACCAGCTTGACTCGCATCAGCTCATGAGTCATTAAATGAACACTGTTCATTGTAAAATAAAATTTTTTTCGAAAAAAAATTAAAATAATATTTATTAAATTCAAATAAAATAAAATCAAATCAAATAAATTTTGATAAAATTTTCAAAAAATAAATTTTTCAAAAATAAATTTTTTGAAAATAAAATTTTTGTTGAAACAATATTTAAACGCGAATTGATTGCGTATACACTCGAGTTATGTGTATGATTAGTGTCTCGGGTCAGGGTTATGCCTTAGAGATATCAGACGGATTTAACTACCATTTGAAATGGTGATTGCACTGTGAGTCAAGGGGCATTTAAATTATATTCATGGTGTGATGCGAGGAAAATGGTGAATGCTAAGGTTGGGAATTATGACCTGGGGATTTGGCAGTCAAATGAACAAGAGCCTAGAATTTTATAGAATTAAATGAATTGGCAAGGGTTGAATTTAGCACTACTTAGGAAATGAACTGGAAGAATTATGTCACAAGTCTATTAGTAATCGCATCTCGCATTACTAGTCGATCGAAATGAAAAATTAATTGATTTTTGCTGCCATGTTGATTGTGTAAATGGTCGACAGAGGACGAGGACGAGGACGTCCACTCCGGCACTGTCGCACTATTGACAATCGACCAGCCAGCTCAGATTGACCAACAGCCTCTGCAGGTCGCAAGGTCAAGCAGGGTCGTTATTGCACGTGCTAGTATAGTAGGTGGACATGAGATCCTAGTAACCTCCGTAGGCTTAGAATTTTATCATCCTCCGACATTCACAGGGGTAGAGATCCGACGGTGGTGACCATTGTCTGGCGCAGAACGAGAGCGTGCAGGCTATGGAGATTACCTCCGACACGACTCAGGATTAGACTAGCCGTCTAGCTAGAGAATGAGGCCCAAATATGGTGGAAATGGGCAGCACCCTAGAGACCTTAGAGGAGTCATAGATATGAATTCTCCTAAGGATTAGGCGTAGAATAGGTACGATATGTCAAGGTTGCGAGTTAGAGATCTCGAGGACTCTACTCACAATGGACCTGAGGATTATGGATATGTCAGAGTTCGATGTCATCCTTGGGATGGATTGGTTGACAGTTTACAGGGTTGTTATCGATTGTGAGCGCAGGAGAGTTACCGCCTCACACGCCAGGATCTACTGTGTTGCATTTCAAGTACGGTATTTTGCCCCGCACAAGATATGAGTCCAAGTGTTGTGGACAAAGCATAAGTTAGCTAGCTTGTGCCTTACTCCTAGAGGACGAGGTGAGACCCGCACTTAGATCTACTCAGGGTTTAAGCAGTACGCGAATATTTTTCCGCATGAGCACCGACTAATTTCACATAGGGATGTAGACTTCTAGACGAAGCTACACTCCTCGTACTTTAACCATCTCTATGATTCCGCATGATGGTACCGCTGAGTCAGAGAACTGAGTCCAACTACAAGGGCTATCGGACAAGGATTATTAGACCGAGCACTTCACCATGGGGAAGCTCGTTCTAGTTGGCGAAGAAGAGGGGCAAGACCCTTCTACCGAAGTGGCGTTGCATGAACTCCGTTATGATCCGCACCCGCATCTGACATCGGTGGATCATGATTTATTTGATCGCTGAGAGGAGTGCGAGTCTACTCAAGATAGACTCGCACCGGTTGTCATCACGAGAGTTAGGAGACAGATATCCCTAAGATCATGCTTAGACGCTACTGGGGCACTTTGAGCTTACTGATGCCCTGATCGACGACGCGCCACGCATTCATGGACCTTTATGTATTAGGGTGTTCCAAACTTTATTCAGACTGGGCTTTGTCGAATCTTCGGGGATGACATTTGATCTACTCCCACCGAAAGTGGGGAGCATGAGTATCACTTGAGGATTGTGTTACAGCTTAAGAGAGACCATCACCGTATACCAAGTTCAAGAAGTGCTGAGTTTTGGCTTATCGAGGAGATTTTCGGGACACGTGGTGTCAAGACCACAGTGTCACGACCTAGGGTAAAGGCTGAGGCAAAGGATGTGTTGTGAAATATTCAATGAAGCACTAGATTTTGAAATTTAAGAATTTCAAAAATATTCCAATGTTCACATATTCCAATGGAAATGGTATCTCAAAATGCCCTTCGTAATTTCAAAATATGGCTTGAATGAAATATTCAATGAATACACCAGGATTTTCTGGTTGTTTATAGCATTTCGATGATGTTCTTATATTTTCGTAAATTCAATTGAGGAGCATTTTCAAACATTTAAAAATTTTTCAAAAAATTGTACAGAGAATGGTTTTAGTAATGTATCTCGCAACAAAATTAAATTGTTTCAAACAAATATTAGGTTTTTAGGATTTGATATTCATCGCGCCCAAATAAAACTCCATACAAAGAGCAATAGATTTTGCAAACAAATTTCCTCGATGAAATCAAAGATAAAACACGCCATAAAGGTTCTTAGGAAGCCTTAACTATGTAGCTTGTGTTTTACCCAAATCTTAGGATTTTAACTTGCCCTTATTTCAAAGGTTAAAGAAAAATCTCTACTTGGTCTCGAGGAACATGCCCAAAGTAATGTAAACAAGTCAAAAATTCAAAGTTAAGGAACTTCCTCGGCTGTGTATCCAAATTCAAGCCTTCCTATTATAGAGATCAGATTTACCTCAGAATTTGACGCAAATTAAAATTTTTAATTATTGAGTTTTTTAATTTTGATTTATCTATCAAATTTTGGCCAATGTGATATGGAAAACTTCAAGAAATTATATTATCATAATAATTATTTGGCCATTTAAAGTATTTATATTACTGTTTTAATATTTATTTGATCATCAAAGGTTACCAAAGACATTATTTAAACACATTTCAAAGTTTCCCTGGTCAAAGTGTAAATTGCACAATCACGTTTAAATTAAATATGAAGGCAACTGGAACGATAAGTGGAAAATCCACCACGTGCCCTCCCTTCTCCTCCCACGCCACTGGCCAAGCCAATTACCCGGCAATGATCTCATTTCCCCACATCGATCCGTCATTCCACGGAAAGGTAACCCTACCACCCCTTGATCCTGCTTGGTCCGCCCAAGCCACCTGGGCCTGCTTAAATCACGCCCGCCGTAGCGTTTTCTCTCTCTCTTCGCCTTGCCGCCGACCGATCGCCCCATTTCCGGCCACCTCCGCCTGCCGACACCGGATCCAGCCTCGCCCCAGCGACCCAAAGATCCAGCCCGACGACATTCCACTAGCTGCCGGCCGGTGAACAGCGCGGAGCTCTCGCCGAGTTGGGACCGTCGTCCCGACCCGCCACTCCGGTGGTCCTCCGACGAACCATTATCACATTTTCGTCCCTTTGAACGCTGGGTCATGCGGTGTCCTTGAATCAAATTCCCAAGAACCCTCAATTTTCCTACCACCGTCGGCGCCGCGACCTGAAGCGTGCCCAGAAACGCAACGTCCGTCCGTCTGATTCCGACGGTGCACCGGTTCCGTGATTCGAGCTTCTAAAGAATCTATACCTCTAAAACGCCGCGGTGAGCTCTAATTGTATAATTGTTCGATATTCGTGATTTTAATTCTTCGTAAAGGTTATTTTGGCCATTGAAAATGCCTTTATTTATCGCGAATTGCTCATGTTTGTGTTTCTTTGAAAGATGTAACTTAAAATATATAATGGTACGATGTTGTGTTTAATCTTATCCTATGTAATTAGAAACTCTGATAGATTAAACGTATTTTAATTATATCCTGAGTTATCCATGTATAAATATAATGAATTATCCGTTATAAATTGTATCAATTGTATTTATCGCGAATTGTTGACCTTTGTGTTGGATTGGCGCTGAAATGCGGATTGGTATCTCAGAAGTTGTGGCCCTACCGTGCATTGATAAATTGTGGATATTAAGTGTATTTTTATCAAAACTGACCCATTTTTACGCGTGAGTTAAGTCCAGCGCTAGTGGGAGGTTATGCCGACCATAGAACATAAGTATAGTTTCTATGTTCGCTTAGTCCGTGAGTTTTCCGGGCTCGAGTCTAGAGTATATTTAAATCTAATCTTATTTATCAATAATGTCTTTTCCATTTTAGATTGTCCGACAGCCTCCGCCAGATGTACTCGAGGCGCAGGATGAGCTCCCCGAGATCCGACATACCTGAGTTGATGTCATGCGGCTTGACGCACACATCATCCGTATGCATGGCATAGCATTTATGGTATTAGCTACACCCATCACGACATGATTATTATCATTGGAATCAGATGGCTTATGGTAATTCAAATTATTTCAGTTCGGCAGGAAATATATCCGCATATGAGACCGTTATGATGATGGATGTGAGTGTGTATTGTTGCGCGGAGCATTGTCAGGCATTGTAAGGTGAAATGTTTGCATGGGGAACTATAGCAGACATACCACCTAATGGGTTACATCGTGACCGCGTGCGCACTCTGCACAATCGACTATGATGCATTTATGTTTATGCATATGAGTTCCCGTCGAAGCCGCCTCGTGGATGCCGGAGGTAAGGTCCCCCGTCAGCCGCTACTCTCGGCGCCGCTGGCGGGATTATGGTGGATAGTTGGGCCGGGAGCATGACCCCGTCAGCATTTCGGGCGCCAGCTATGGTTTGTCAAGCGGCGTCAACCTGGAGTTAAGGACCCCGGTCGAGCATTTCTCGGGCGCTACCACATTGATTTGAGAGAGCGCATGGCTTAGTATTGGCATAGGGTCCTATTTAGAGTTCCCGACATTTGCGGATGATAATGTATGATATGAAACTTGATGTGTGTGCATGCATACATATGTGAGTGTATTTATATAGCGTCTCAATGTGATATATATATTATATAATATTGAAATTATGATGTATGTATATCCCGTTGGTTGTAGATGTGCATTATATGATATTACTCACTTCTCGACCGATGCCTCAATTTATTTTTCGTGCACGCCGCCCTCCTTCTTCGTGATCCCGAGAACCCGCCGACCTCTTTCCTTCACGCTACTACATGTACTACTACGATAGTATTAATTTTTTGTCTATTTAATCTAGGTGTCAACGCAAAGATTTCTGGAATATTAGTATGTTTTGTAATTCGATAATTGCCTATTTTGTGTAATGACTTATGGTAAGGATCTAGACTTTATTCTCCCTATCATGTTCGACATCCGGAGCATATTATAAATACGCATGTGTGGATATATATGTGCAGACAGTGATCGATGATAGGCGCATGAATATTTCCCCAACAAGGCTTGCTACGGGTTTCGTGGCCTTATGCCTTCCCATTCCTATTGCCGGGTCACGCCCGTAGTCGGCTCACAAAGTTGGTATCGTAGCCGTAGTTCATTTCCATGGCTCTGTGAGCCCTTAAGTTCCCAGACGCACTAGGATTGAGTTCGTCCTTGTCTGTCACCATTGCATCTAGTTTCGCCAGTCTGCTAGGACGCTCCGTTGTTATCTGATACTTTTTTTGTTTACTTTTCGCATGAGACGAGATCGAGGGCTAATGCAAATGCAAGAATGCCAATGCCGCACGCAGCAGCCGACCGCACGCCGGCGATGGTGCCCGGGAGGCCTAAGATGAGAGGTGGACCTTCGCCGATCCACCGCCTCGGGAGAGGGAAAGGAGGCGGGTAGGCCCTGCAAAGAAATTTCGTATTGTGCACTACCATGAGCCACAAGTCGAGGAGCTGCGTTAATATGCCTCAGTACGTCAGCACAAGAGATGCTCAGTCGCCAGCCCACTATGGAGGCATTTTTACGGGTATGATCAAGTGCATGTGCCTCCAAAGAACTTATGGAGCACCGGGCCGCGCAGTTGCCATCAGCTTCACTGTGGATTCAGATTCACCCAGATCACATTCCTTTGTTCCAAGACAATCGAGACTTAATGAGGTTGTATTTGATGGGGCATCTCGTGACCCAATGGATTTTCTTCTCGGACGGCGGGAGAAGAGAGCATTTTGATCTCGAGAGCATCCGATGATCTGACCATTGAGACGGAAGAGCTGCAGCCCCCAAGGGCTCAAGACGCAGCTGGTACAAGGACTACACGCCGCTTTCGAGGGTATGACACGGGCTCGCCTCAGTATAGACGAAGATAACTACATTTCTTTGCCATGAGACAAGAGTACCGGAGACGCTTTGAGTTAAACAAGAGAGATGATATGTCTCGTAGTGGAGTACACCCAAGCAGGTTCATCTTAGTAAATTTGCTCCGAAAGGTTGGGTAGCTGAGGTCGCTAAGACGAGTAAGTACATCAATGCTCGACCATTTCATATCCTTGGTACAGCCGAGAAGGAAGCTGAGGTCAATGATGAAGGACAGAGTTGAGACTCGACCTTCGCCATGGTATCTTAGTGGATGGTGCGTTAAGAAGACCCGCACAGAGAAAGCAAATCCAGGCACCGCCGCAGCCAAGCAGATATGCGGCACAGTACTGCGGTACAGCCGCCAGACAGAAAGCGCCGTAATTAAGCGGGCTCGGGCGGCGAAGGCACGCAACCGTATGGGTTATAGGGGCTCTGCATCGACAACAGGGCTTGTGCCCGCTGGGGCCATAGTTCGCGGCGTAGTTCAGCTCTGGCACAAGCAGCGCTGGCCTCGCACGCATGTGCCCACAAAGGTGGGCGATGCATCAGGTCTCTTGTATGGCGGCTAGTGGAGCTTGTTTTAGGTGTGGAGAGTTAGGCCATGGCCAACCATGTCCTGGGATTTCACCAAGAAATTTTCCTCGTGGTTCGCATTAGTGTTACCCCGCCCGCTTCATTGGACGCTAGTTCCTCTCAGCGGAAGCGCAAGATAAGTGATTTCGCCAGGTCAGTGGATATGGAGGTAGAGCCCTGGGAGGCGCATTTAGTAGCTGGGTGGTCGTGTTTCGAGCTCCTACCGGGCCGATTGGTCAAAGCCGTAGCTTTACGCCATTTCCTCAGACGCCAAGGCGTCAAAATGTCGTCAGACGTACTATTATTCCGGTCCTGTCATACTAAGGCTAGGGTGTTATTAGATCCCGTGCCACACACTCCTTTGTGTCTCCTGTTTTGCATTTAGGTTGCGGCTCAAATACAAACAGACTCAGACTCAAGTATCGTCACACTCCTCTGAGCGATGCCTGTGAGGCGTATATTACTTTCCATCGTGTCCGATTTCGTAGTAGAGACCTTCGCGGATCTTATTTTTGTTGGATGTAATTGATTTCGGAGGTTGCTTTAGGTATGGATTGGTTGGCTGTGCATTCACGCCACAATTCGGATTGCCGAGAGAAAACAAGTGATTTTCCTGATTCCGGGATTCGTAGTTCGGGTTTCAGGGCGAAAGGTGACACAGCCCTTTAATTTAATTTCTACCCATTACAGCCTAGGCGGATGTTGGTACGGGGTGCTGTGGTTATTTTGGTTTTGTAAGTGACACTGGCGAAGATAGAGGTAAGGTTGATGACGCCCTCATCGCCAGGAATTTCCTCGCAGCCCCTGCAGGAGTTGCTGTATCGCACCGACAGGAGATGAGAATTTTGCATTGATGTTGTACCAGCAATTTTATCTCTCGCCACCTTACAGATGGCAATTCCTCGCAGTCAAGGAGCCAAGAGCAAGCACAGGATTTGCTGTGACAAAGGCTCGCCAGCCTGGGCATTTCTCCCGGGTGCTCTCTGCGATATTTGTAAAGAAGAAAGCATGGTTCCTTGCGCTATGTATAGATTCACAGACAACAACAAGGCGGCACACGACAAATATCCGCTCTCGAATAGATGACTTGTTTGATCACTTCGTGCATCATGTTTTTCTAAGATCGATTCACTGGGCCAGATATCACCGAGAATAAGACATGAGGATGTTCCAAGACAAAGATTCATGACGAGGTACGGCCATTATGAGTCTTGCGGTCTTTGACCTACCAATGCACCGGCTTTTATGGATTTGATGAACAGAGTGTTCAAACCCTTCCTGATCGCTTTGTAATCGTGCTCATAGATGATATATCTTAGTATAACTTCTGAGCAGGGAGGGAGCATGAAGAGCATTTAAGATAGTATTGCGTACTTTGGAGGGAGCAATAATTATATGCCACCTCCAAGTGTAATTTGGTCGAAAGTATAGCCTTCTTGGGACATGTAGTATCGAGGGGAAGGTATTCGCCGGATCCCAAGAAGGTTGGGAGGTGAATGATCGCAGACCAAACCACGGTGATCGAGGTTCAATTTTTCCGGTTTGAATAATATACGCCGCTTGCAGGATTTTTCGAGATCGCGCAACCCTTGACAATTAACCCGTAAGAATGTGAAGTTTCAAGTGACAGAGGCTCGTGAAGCGAGTTTTCAGAAGCTGAAGGATTGTCAATCTCCGCCAAAATAAGGCATTACCTTCTCTCGTACAGAGGTTGAGATGTTGTATTGTGCACGCCCAGACGGATTGGGGTGTGTATTGATGCATCAGATTGCTTATGTTAAAATAAGAGTGACGAATGTGACTTACTCCCAATTCTACCACTGAGATGGCGGCAGCGTGATCTTCTTAACAAGATCCGGAGACATTACCGCATGGCAGAGATACGGATATTTCACCATCACAAGAGTTTAAAATATATTTTTCACAGTAGGGAGCTAAATTTGAGATGTGAGAAGAGATGGTCGGAGTTGCTTAAGGATCTGCGATTGTACAATTCAAGATCACCCGGTAGTAATAATGTGGTGGCGTATGCTTGAGTAGAAGTCACGCAATGGCCCACATTAGTGCGCAGGTTTACATTTGACGGCGGAGCTGGTATGAATTGTATGATCGCGGTTTACCGCCAGAGGTGCTGGAGTCCGGAGCACTTTTAGCACATTTCGTAGTCAAATCACCCGGCGGACACTAAAACATCTCAAAGGCGTAGACCCACAAGCCTGATGGCGATTAGGATGAGTTCCTGTGGTCGCAAATGATTTGTGATTGGGGACGATAAAATGCTGAGATTGGGTACTAGGTTGTGCCGCCCTCGATGTTGATGAACTCAAACGATTGATGAAAGAGTTCATCATACAATTTTATGTGATTCATCCCGATCCACTAAGATGTAACATGATCTTAAGGGTAACTATTGTGTGAGTGGTATGAAGAAGGATGTAGCGGAGTTTGTATCCAAGGTTCGACGGCCAAAGAGTCAAACTTGAGCATCGTCGTCTAGGTCATAGGAGCCACTTCATTCCGTAGTGGAAATGGGAGAATATTACCATGGACTTTGTGACTGGGTTACTCTAACTTCAGGTGCGATTCCATTTGGGTGATAGTCATCAATGACTAAGTCGGCACACTTTCTCACCGTGGAAGACGACTTAGCCAAGTATGGGGTGGTGTGTATTGACAGATTGTTAGTTCACGGGATTCCAGTCAAACGGTGAACCGGCGTGAGGGCCCCAGCTCAATTTCTAGGTTTCTCATGAAAACTTCATGAGGTTGGCACCGATTGGATCTGAAGACATTTTTCACCAGACGGATACGTCCGAGAGGATCATTCGGGACGCTACAATATGTTAAGATGTGCGTGATGGAGTCGGGAGGCCAATGGGATCGCATTTACTCGCGGAGTGGTGCCCGCGCGACAATAACGCTTTATCATGCTAGTACGGCATGGCGCCTTACGAGGCAATTAGGAGTGGCGTGAAGTGTAGATCGCCACTTGTCGAAGAAGTTGGTGAAAGGAAGTTAGCAGGTCCTGAATTGGTCCAAATCATCAAAAGATTCCTCATCATTCGAGATCTACTTGAGGACCGCTTTCAAGAGACGTAAGAGCCTATGCGCACCCCAAGAGTGGAACATGGAGCTCTGTGTAGGTGAGTATGTATTAAGGTTTCGATGCGAGGCGTGATGAGACTAAAAAAGGGGAAGTTGGCACCTCGCCACGTGTGACCATTTGAGATCGGGATGAGTCGGGATCGTGAGTCACCGACCGGAGTTGCCACCTAATTTCTACCAATATTCATCCTAGCCTTCATATCTATATGTCGAGGAAGTACATGCGATCCTTCACATGTGCGTTATGTTCAAGAAGTGGAGATCGCTGAGATTTATCGTATGAGGAGCGACCGTAGCTATCAGGATACTCAGTCCGTCGCCCGATCAAAAGTCATTCCAATGGTCAAAGTCCTATGGCGTAATCATTCGGATCAAGAGTGCACTTGGGAATCTAGAAAGTAAGAGATGCGGCGCCATACCCATACCGTTTCAAAGGATAAGGTATATTTCTTATTCTTAAATTCGAGGACGAAAAATTTTTTAGGGGGAGAGAGTAAATACCCAGAATTAAGCAAATTAAATTCTTTTAATATTGAGTTTTAATTTCGGATTTATTTATCGAAATTTTGGCTTTACGATATGGAAACTTTAAGAAATTATATTGGGTCATAATAATTTATTTTGGCCATTTAAAGTATTTACATACTTGTTTTAATATTTATTTCGATTTATCAAAGGTTAATTTAAAGTTATTATTTATTTAAATACTGTTTCTTAGTCAAAGTAAAATCGCACAATCATGTCTAAATTAAAAATAGATGAAGCAAATGGGAATAAGGAGGAAAAAAAAAAAAAGGGGAAAACTAACCACAGCCCTTCTCCCTCTCCCACGCCGCCACCACTGCCGGCGCCGATCAGCCATTTCCGGCCACTGATCTGGCCGTCCGACGCCGGGAAAAAGGTAACCCCATCACCGGCCACCCTGTCCGCGCTGTCTCGCCCGGCACCCGCCTCCCGAAATCACGCCGCAAGGCTCTCTCTCTTCGCCCTTGCCGCCGACCGATCAGCCATTTCCGGCCACCTCCGCCCAAGCCGACACCGGATCTGAGCTCCTCGCCCCCAAAGACTTAAAGATCCACCCTTGATCGACATTCCACGGTCGTTTTGCGGAACAAAGGGTGGAGCTCTGTTTAGTCAATCGCTTGCCCGATTCGGCCACTCCGGTGTCCTTTGACGAATCCATTTACATTTTCGTCCCTTTGAACGCTGGCTTCGCGTTGGTGTCCTTTAAATCAAATTCGCAACTATCAAATTTTCCACACCGCCGCTTACGCGACTTTGAAGCGCGGCCCAAGAAATCATAACGCCCGCCTTCGTTCGCGACCCGACGATGCAATCGGCCGCATTCTAGCTTCGCAAAGAATCTACACGCCTTCCAAAACGAGCGGAGTCACTGTATAATCGTCTGAGGCCCGTATTTCTTAATTGCTCGAAAGGTTATTTTAATATTGAGTACGCCTTTATTTATCGCTTAATTGCCTGGGCGTTTGTGTTTTTAAGATGTAACTTAAAATATATACGCTTATACGATGTTGTGTTTAACTATCCGCGTAATTAGAACCGCCGTTGATTTTTATCAAACGCATTTAATTATATCCTGGAGATATCCACGTATAAATATAATGAATTATCCGTTACAAATTGTATCACACCGATTATCATCGTTGACCTTTGTGTTGATTAAGTACGGTCGTGGATTTATCTCGTAGAGTTATGGCCCGGCTCGGCATTGGATAAATTGTGGATATTAGAAGTGTATTTTTAATGTTCTCGAATCATTTTTACAAGGAGTTAAGTCCATAGGAGGTTCGTTTAATTTTCTGTAGAACATAAGTACGCTTAAAATGGCTTAGTCTCATAGTTTTCTCACTTATCTAGAGTATATTTAAATCTTAATCTTATTTATCAATAACGCTTTTTCCATTTTAGATGTCCGACAGCTCCGCAGATTAGCCTCGAGGCAGAGCGATTCTCGAGATCCGACATACGTGAGTTGGATGTCATATAGTTTACTTATTGACATCATCTCGTATGCATGGCATAGCATTTATGGTATTTTGAAGTTACACCCATCACGACATTATTATCATTGAATTGTATTTACTATGGTAACTAAATTATTTAGTTCGCAGAAATATATCTCGTGATAAGGAGATTCATATGATGATGGATGTGAGTGTGTATTGTTGGGTGCAATATTACCGTGGGTATCAGGCGGAAACGTTTGTAATGGGAATTATAGCGTGACATACCACCCAATGGGTTACACCGTGATCGCGGCGCGACCGTAATAATCACGCGATGCGATTTATGTTTATGTATATGAGTTCCCTGGTCGAGCGCTTTCGTGGATGTTTATGTGTGGTGTCCCGTCGATACTCGGCGCCGCTATGGATTGGTGATAGTTGTCGGAGTTAAGGACCCCGTTGAGCATTTCTCGGGCGCCTATGGTTTGTTGGTCGGCGTCAACCGAGTTGGCGACCCCCGGCTCAGCATTCCTTGGCGCCACACATTCGGGATTGAGAGCCGTATGGCTTGTGGTGCATCGAGGTATAGGGTCCCATAGAGTTCTCGATTATTGTGATGATAATGTGGATGATATGAAACTTGATGTGTGCATGCATACATGTGAGTGTATAGTTATATAGTCTCAATGTGATATATATATATTATATTATATTGAAATTCTATGTATGTATATCCCGTTGGTCAGATGTGGTATAGATTATATGATATTAATTTCACTTCGAGACTGACAAATTTCAATTTATTTTTCAGTACTCGCTACCCTCCTTCGTGATCTTTGAGAACCCGCCGAATTCTTCCTTCACGGCGTTACATGTACTACTACGAGCAGATTAATCTTTGTCTATTTAACGAAAAGCCACCGCAAAGACTTTGGAATATTAGTATGTTTTGTAACCATAATTCTGTCACTTTGTGTATGTTTGATCGGTGTATGTGGATCGGGACTTTATTCTCCCTATTGATGTTTGACATCTGAGCATATTATAAATATGCATGTGGATATATATGTATAGACAGGTGGATCGTATGATAGCCTGCAGATGAATATTTCCAAACGGGCTTACGGGTTTCGTGGCCTTATGCCTTCCCATTCCTAGTGCCGGCCACGCCCCGCAGCTCGGGCCTTGACAGAGATGCATGCCTCCAATATAGGATATGGTGTGGGATTTTTTAAAACAAGATTTTCGTAAAACAAAATTTCAATTGTTAGATTTCACTGTGTTCGAGTGGTCCACAATTGAATTATTCAACGGTTAAAAAGAAATTTTAGGCCATTGCTTTATGTATTCAAAAATTTCAAAGTGATGTTTTCAACAAAATTTCTTTAAGAGTTGATTGCAAAGCGCAAAGAAATATTGCAAAAGATGTTCAAAACTTAGTTTCAAAACAGATGTTTATGACGTTATTTTATCTGCTTTTGATTTTGAAATTGAATTTATCAAAGATCAAATGTTTTACCCGATTTCTTTCACGGGAATTTTTACAGAAATGAGCAGCAAAGTTCGCATCCAATCAAACCCACTTCAAAAGCCTCTTATGCAATGAAAAAGGCCTCAAACTCAAATCAAGCCAAGTTTTGGGAAAACTCCTAACCCTTCTTTTCAAACACCAACTCCAAAATTTGCATACCAAACAAAGAACAAAAATTGTTACTTCAAATTTTAGAACCCGGGATCATATATCGTCTGTGTGAGATCGAGGTCAAAAGATTTTTCAAAATGAAAGCATTACTTTCCAACTAAATACTAAAACCCGCAGAAATTTACGACCATACTGTGAGATACCTGAGTCCGTTCAAATATCTCATGTCATTGAACCCGGTGGTAATGACTTTGCTTACTCAAAATGCAAAATTTTGAAAGTCATTAATGGAAAAGATCAAACAAAACATTTTACCCACAAAAGCAATTTTCTTCGAACATTTTGATCCTCAAACTTTGATTTTTGCGACTACAAAAATGCTTTGAAAACATATTTCGTGACGTGCCAAAAAACTCATTCTCGTTTTTTTAACCTCTGGATTTAAAAAAGTTCAAAAACTTTTCCAAATTGGTTTCAGGAATGACGGCTTCTTACGGAGCTAATCCAAATATTTTCCTCGTCCCCAAATCAAAAGTTTTGATTATTTCAATCAACCGTGTTCTTTCCTTGAAATAGCTATTCACTTTTTCTTTGTTCTCAATTAAGAACTCGGATTGGCTGATCAGGTACCCATCAATCCCATCCAAGCCCATTCCCAAGTTTTTGGCTAGCATTCAAAATCAAATGGGCGGGCCGCTTTCAAAATCTCTCTCTCAAGCCCAAAGCTTTGATGTCATTAAAAATGGACCGAAGCCCAAAAGCCCACCTGAAAGCCCTCTTCTTCAAAGGCCAAGGTAATTATTATCCCAACCTTGCCGTGTGCCCAATAACAAGAAACTCATTTTCCAAATACAAATCTTTACGTGGCTGGTCCCAAACAAATCCAAGCGTGTTTACGAGACGCTTTTCAAACTCGCGACTCGCACTCCGCATTTCCAGGATGACACAAAGAAGCAAAGACAAATTTCTTCCAAAGAAATGAAGACATGTGCTACTCTTTTTCCTCCCTTCACTCCCTTGAGTAAGGATGGAGGCGGAGGATATCACATCTTCAAAAGCCTTTGCCCCGTAGGAATGTACAGCTCAAAAATTCCAAGAAATCCACTGGATGCCTTTCTTTCCCGATTGATTTGACAATAATGGAAAACTGACCCACGCGGTGTGATAGCATCTTAGATCATTTCAACGCTGGGACAGTCATTCCCACTTTCAAAAAGCAAAGCTCCACTTAAGAAAACAAAATTGTCACACAAAAAGCAAGTGACTCTTCAAAAAAGCAAGAGACTGTGCACTCTTTCAAAAGTATGACCCTTCAAAAGTCACATGTGATCCACTGTGCGGATCGCCAAAGTTTTATTTAAATCCAAAATTTCTCGTATAAGGAGGTGCTATTCTTTGAATAGCAGATAAGTTTAGAGAGGATAAGGAAGTTAGAGAGAAGTCGAGTTTTGTATCCAACTTTTTTTGCTTACTAAGCTTTCCGACCAAAAAGCTTGCATCAAATAAGTTTTCAAAGTTCAATAAATTTCAATTCACCATCGTTTTATTTGATTCAAAATTGCATACTGCTTGCATGTTTGTTCAAATATATTCAACTTCAAATAGTATATCGCTGGAAACCTCAAACCTCCCGGGAACTCCACTAAGTGGTGTTTAAACAGAAAACCCGTTGTTACAACGCCACGTACTTTGAAGAAATCAAATTTATCAAGCACTCTACTCAAAATTTTAATATTTATCGTTTGGCATATATGTTCAAATTGTTTAAGGTCCTCAGAGAATTGGTATCGAGCTAAACTTCGCAAAATTTTTGATTAATTTTTTGTATTTGTATTCTTCTGTAAATAATTGTGATTCCCACGTTTAGCGTTGGTCACCCCGCATCCCATGGTCACCAGAAGCCCTCGTGTGGTAGGTGTCCCTGGTGGTCCTCTAAATGTTAGAATCCCACCACCGTGGAAAGGATAGAAATGTCAAATTTCATCAAAAAAATTTGTAGTACTAGTTAAATACTGTCATCCAGATAGATGAACAATTAAGACAAATACAAGAAAACACCCAACAATTTGAAAACAAACTTTCGTTGACTGGGAACAAGATATCAAAAAATTGGGCAATGCCAAAACAAAATATTAAAGAACTATACAAAATAGGAACTTTGAATTCAAAAGATTATAGAATCAAAATTTAAAATACTCTTCATTCAATAGGTTCTCGAGACAGAATTATTGAACTTCTAGATCTTAAGGATCTAGGAACAAATTCAAAAGAAAAATTCAAAATTTA
Source organism: Tetrastigma voinierianum (assembly GCA_016808115.1). Classification (NCBI taxonomy): domain Eukaryota; kingdom Viridiplantae; phylum Streptophyta; class Magnoliopsida; order Vitales; family Vitaceae; genus Tetrastigma; species Tetrastigma voinierianum. The sequence goes on along the minus strand of JAEQBH010001436.1, from coordinate 217,409 downwards.
CATAGGAGCTATCTGTGTAGCGCAAACAACCCTTAACCAGTTAGGGTTAGACAAACCTATATGTATATGTCTGCTGATGCAAGACATAACAAATTCGTGATTCCCTTGTGGATTAATGGAAAAACAAATACATCGTTTCAACCTGTATTTCACTGCTATCTGGGGTCTAGAGTTAGACTCGTATGAATGATAAGAGCATTCATAAAGCCTTAACTCTAAACATTCAAACCTTTTCAAATTATGGACATGGATCCTAGGTCAAGAAATATACTTTATAGCATACATATGATACTACAGCAATGATCTTTAGTTGATCCAATCTTCGTCTTGTCCTCACCACATCAAAACATTACCTTAAGTGTGCCAAATGAGAAAAAAATTCAAATGTTCATAATCTCCAAACCTATTCCATGGGAATGTTTAACACAATTCTCTCCGAATGGAATTTCAAACAACTCTTAGCTCCAAACCGATTGAACAACCAAAACTCTTATCCATAATAGAAGATGGACAAGGAAATGTCAAAACTAATTTTGAGCCAAGAAAAGAAAACTTAACAAGATCATATTCTGCAAGGTCTCACTCCTTATTTAGAATTAAACTCCTCTGCATGTCAATGTTCAATAAACTTAAATCTAGAAGAAGTAGACTATTCATCTACTATTCCAGCATTTAAAATATACAAGGACTCAACCAAACATTCAAAACTTCAGATAGTTCCAACATTTTCAAATGATGTTACCAAATGATGAGCCTCTCACCAACATGATGACAAGAGAAATGTGTTTGAAATAGACAAAGAATACTTGAGAAAAGAAGCAAAATCAAGAACATAAAAAGCAAAAAGAATGGTTTTTCCCAAATACCATTCTAAGAAACAAAAGAGAAATTTAGAGAACAGACAAACTATGGAAACAATGGAAATGAATATTCCAATGTTCACATTGTGACGCCTAACTGCGTCCGCTGACTCACCACAACCTCATGGAATCCACTGTCTCACATCGTGAGGCACGCTCATGTGTAAACCAAATTTCGATTGGGTTCAGATATCCATTCAACACAATTATATATTTCTTATACAAAAATGACGATGATAATGTGTTTAATTACAATTTATACAAAATGGGTTTCTTGCCTTAATTTTACAAAGAACAAAATTATGTATGATAAGGTCATCTTGGTCGTTTCTTCGCCTGTATAGCCCCTAAGCTGCTCTCCATCCAATGCCTTTCTGCACTATAGTAATACTCTTAATGACTTTGGTGGAGCAAAGCCCAAGAAGGGAATTTCCCTACTTGGATTACTCCTCACCTAAGTGCAATGCAATACACACAAACATATTACATGCTAATATATCACTCATGCATATATTAACATAATTTAATCCATACATCATGTTATTCAATTATAATAATAAATATAAATCTAGCCTACATGGGCTTAAGGCATTCATCCTATTGGCTCGCCTTGAACCGCCCATGCATCAAACATGTTATTTTCTCATGGTAATAACATGACACCACTAAATCAAGCAAACACCCAAACTGTGGATCCCAAAACACTCTAGGATTTCTAACCTCACCAAAGCTTTGAATCTGAAACCTGGCCATCTGTGCCTCAACAAATCCCCATCCATTACATAACCCTTAAGCAAAGAGTAAAGCAAGTAGGGAGAAAAACCCCATCTTTTCGGAGTTTGTCGAACTCCCCGAACCGGTGAAACCACGCGGTAGTCTCGCTATGGAGCAATCTTTGCCTTTGTCTCGCTTCTGGTTAATCTGTCTGATCACTGAATTTTAGAGAGAAGGTGGAGCCTCTCTCTAAAAAAACCCTCTTCCTCACTCTCCCTTTCTGCCAAGCCCTCTTCCTTCCCTTCCAAACCCGATTTGAAGACTGGTCAAGAGGAAAGTCCTCTCATCGCCACATGTCCATTTCTCATCGACACCTCGATTACCCCCTTATCCTTATCCATCTACCTCAGATATCCCTCTCTAATGGCATCATGCCATGTGTCGCCAGCCCCACTGACCTCAAGCTGACTCAGATCCAGACCGACACGTGGCGCCTCCGCCTCCCAAAACGCGCTGGCGTCATGCATCCTCCTGCGGCTCGAAAATCGGAAATTCGATTGTTCTACCCGACGAAATTCACGTGGCGCCTAGGATTTCGCGCAAGACTATTCCAACTGGGTGAATTCGCTTTCGTCATCCAGATTCAGAAAATTCCCGATTTTCAACCGAATTACCATTTTATCCTTCCTAGAAAACATGGATTTTACTTCTGGGTCTCACACACATATTTTGATATTTATGCAAGAACAATCAAATAAAATATCCTTTTTTCAATAGTTTATGTTCCAAAAAGAATGGAAGCTTCAACATTGGTTTCCCGGGAAGAAGATAGTATCAACTCATCCCCTTTTGGAAGAAATAGAAAACAAAGGCTCAAGGTGTAGAAATAATAGCCTCACCTTAAACAAATTGATTCAAAAGAAGATGTGAAAGCAGGTAATAGCGAAAGATATAAAGGCATTAAGCAACAAAATAATTTTACAAATCAAAATTCTAGGGAACACTTTCTATAATTAATAAAATTGAAAGTAAATACTTTACAAAATTATAAACACTTGAAAAGGAAGAAAGAAGAAAAACAAGAAAGTCTTATATTCAAATAATAAAACCCCTTAAATTAGGAGGTAATAAAAGTAATGATGAATTTATAAGACTTTTTTAACACAAAAATTAGCGAGGAATAAGAAATAAAGATCCCTCTTGTTCAAAACCCAAGTAAACTTCTTAAGTGGATCGAAACAATTCTATTGTTTCAGAAAAACTTATTAATATTCTTGAACAAGAAGAAGAACAAATAAACAAGTTAAAAACTTGGCATCAAAGATCAAAAAACTTTTATCAAGCACACTCCTCAGTTTCAATTGAGAGGAAAAACAGCAAAACAAAATAGTTATATGCCAATGACATCTATTCTTGGAATATAGATGCTCTTTCTGAACATGAAATCTTCATTGTGCTTCGTCAAGCAAATGGCGGCTACTTTTACCTTGTTGCAAGCAGGTGTGATTGGAATCTTTGTCCAATTAGTCCTGTGAGGTTTCAATGGCACATTAAAACTTTGGTGGGAAAACTACCTAAGTGAAAAGAAAGATTTCATATTTTAAAGTACAAATGAGGAAGGAGAACAAAACTCAATCTAGATTGGTTTATGCTATAACCAAACACTTCATAGGTGATCCAAGCATTTATGGAGAAAGAACCTGAAATTCTACAAAACTTAAGATGTAGAACACTAAGTGACTAAATGGTATTATGATGTGTTCTTAGCAGCCTTGATGGTAGAGCTTATGCTAGAGAGCTTCTTCTTTGGAAGGAAAGGTGCCTATGGTCTTCCTAAGGCTTTCAACGACGAGTTCAAGCCCTTAGAGAAAACATGGAGGAACAATCGATTTGACTCCCTTACTTATGGAGATCTCATAGAAATGCAAGGTGAGGAGTCTTAAGTTGTGTTCTCAACTTAAACTCCAATATCAAATTAAAAAAGACCTAAGCTTCTAAAAATATTGAGTTCCTTTTTTGTAAATATAGCATTCGATGCCAATTCCACCTAGTCAAATTTCCAAAAAATCAAAACCTTAAACAAAATTAAATATTTTCATATATAGATTTAGAAGTAACAATATTTATAAATTAAATGTTTAATTGTTGAGTATTTGTTAATTTTAGTTTGCTTGTAACACATTCGTTTAATTTTATTCACTTTCAAATATTACTTTTAAAGTGAATACTAAAATGATTAATACTCATTTTTTGTTAAATAGTTAAGGTTTTTTTTATTACTTTTACCTTTAAAAAGTTTAACTTGTGGGTTTATTTTCTGTTTTTTTAAATTTTTAGGTTTATAAAATTAAAATATAAAGTATAAAAATAAGATTAAAATATGAAAATTATTAATATTATAAATAAATTTTTATTATGAATAAGAAAAAATATTGTTTTATATTTATTAAATTACTTATTAATATAGGTAAATGTGATATATATCAAAAGTTGATTTAATTTATTCCGAGTTATTACACAAAAATCCAAAAAATTTGAACACTAATTGGAAAAGAAAAATGAGAAGCAAGTTGCAGTTGGGGTGAAAAAATAGGAAGAGTGGCATGGAAGGGGAGATGGCAAATTGAAGTGTTTGGACTTGGATGGGGAGATGAACATTTTGTCTTCACAAAATATGTATCAATAACTAATTGGTAGTGCAGTAAATAAGGGGTTCATCTAACCTTCAAAACATAATTTCTCATCATTTTAGAGTATTGGACATATATAATTTATTTTGAAAAATAAAATTATTAAAATAGGTTAAAAATAAAAAATAATATCAAAATTAGTACATAAATAATAATCTATTAGCTATTTAATATAATATTGAATTTTTTTATCTTAATGTTGTAGTTATTTATTATAGTATTAAAAATATTTTGAAATTTTTTAAAAAAATTAATGTCATAATCAATGACTATGATTAAATATTGACTTAAATTTTTTAAAAATAGATGATAATTTTTATTTTTTTGAAAGAATAGATGATAAATTTTGTATATTAGTTTAAATGTATTTTCGAACAGCTTATTTTGATAAATTTTTTTTTAAATAACCTAAATATCTACTTAGAACACCAATTTTAAAGTGAGGAAAACGAGATATATACAAATGTGATATTACGGTAGGCGAGTTCTGTAGGCCACATCCCTCTTCAGCCGGTGTGAATGAACAATGAGAATAATACGTCATGTCAAGGATAGGCATTAACCAATACCCGAATGACAGTGAATAAGACGAGTTCAATCGAAGCGCTACTTGTGACCTTCACAGGCACACTCTTGTCTACAACACAATCATGCTTCCATTAGTTACATCTTACAGAAGCGTGTCACGTGATCTCTCACATGGCTGGAGTTCAATCTATCTTTGCATTATTCCTTTTCTTCCTCCAATGTCTTCTTGCCATGCTAATTCCTTTTTTTTTTTAGCTTTTAAGAACATTTTTGTTTTTAATTCTAACATTCATTGGATTGTTTTGTTTTGTTTGTCCTAGGATGTTTCATATGATTCGATTCAACTCCACTAGTTTTGTTTTTGGGGTTAAGTTCAATTCAAATATGATTAATGAAGTTTATGTTTGAGGTGATTCTTAATTAAAAAAAAAAAACGACACCATAAACTCGAAGAGTAAAAATCCCATTAGAAGCTTTAATTTCGTTTTAATATTTTTTAAATATGTTTTTAGAAATAATTTTTACATAAAGTGTCTTATTTTGTATATATTTATAGAATTAAATTTTTAAAATTTTAAAATATATATTTGAAATAATTTAAAGTTTTGTAGATTAAAAATAAAATAAATTTTAGTTATCAAATATATGCTTTTATTTTTCTTATTTGGAAAAAAACAAAAAGTTATCTTAGAAACGGTTTCCACCTACCCATACATTTTATCCAGAATTTAAGTTCAATTTTTTACAATAAATTGTTGGACTTATGTTTTAAAAGCACTATGATCCGTTATTGAAGAGCCAAAATTAATCATGGACCATTAGATCCCCGGACTAGTTAATTAGTGTATAATTACGTGATAATTATTTAAAAGATAAGAAACCAATAATAAAACAAGAGTTTGGTTACTTAATATGCAAGAAAAACCTTATTCCTAAAAGAAATACATCTCGATCTAACATGGCGGGATAGAGATTGCTATAGGCCTATTAACCTCCTTACTTTCAATGGATTTCTAGGATAGAGATTGCTACACTTGGCCTATTTGTCTCCTTACTCTCTAATGGATTTCTAATTATAAAAAAAAAAAAAAAGAATCTGATATAGGTGGCTTGGTGTCATTTGATTGGTTCTAACTGTTTGACAAGTAACCTATAAGGTTAAATTTTGAGTATATAAATAGACCCATTTCATGGGACCTTACACGTATATTCTCCATATGGGTCTTTACACCGCGTACGTGGGTGTTCTCTCCCCTTTAGTCTGCAGCGTTAAGGCGCTACACCTAGATTTGTCGCAATTAGAATTAGCTTGAAGGATTAGCGCCCGAAGGTTTAGTAAACCCTAAACTGATGACATTAGTGTATCACATATCTTATCGATCATGATCCGGCTTCCGTTATACATTGATCCAACAATTGAGTATCGAACTGGATTGAATCAATGTGTGTGTAGAATCATTATATTTTTTTACATGTATATTTGATCTACAATTAGATATATGGCGCTAGGTTTTATGTTTGTGTTATTTATATTTTTGTATGAATGAATGTTTTATTTGGCCTTAATCCGCTGGTAGAAATTTGATTGTTTTTTTATGTAACTTGGGCTAATCATAAGATTAGGTATTCCTCATTGATTTATTTATTTATTTATTGGATAATTCTATGTAAATTCGGATTTATTGGATAATTATATAATAAGTATCCAAAGTGGAACAACTGCATGTTATTGTTCATTGTTTTTCGTGTAGATCGAAGCCTCGGTTTGGCATACGACACCATAATCATGGGGACACAAAGGAGGGTCGGTGGGAGGAAGAGGGTCAATTGGAAGGGCAGGCACGTGCCGTGTCGTCAGCGGTTGAGACTAGGACTCACGCGGCAACTAGAAGGTGCATAGGGAACGCGTCTTTAGCTTGGATTGGAATCAAATTTGGCAGCTAATCCCTTTCTTCGTGATCTACCTCCTTATAAATTTCGGTGTCCCAGGTGCGTGCGATGTGAATGGCGATGATTTTAGTTTTGGCTTAGACGTTGCTTAAGGGTGTGTAGTCTCGGATTTGGACGAATTTGACCCGATTATGTTCCTTAAGTGTTGTTCTATCCTCTATAAAATTTCATGATGATTCAAGCTTTGTGCGGTGGCCAGCCAAGCGATTTGCTTTTTGATTTTTAGCGATGCGTGGGGGCTTGGGCGTGTCGAATTTGGACATAAATGTTGGCTAAGTTGGTTCCTCATGTGGTGATATACCTTCATGTATCGTGATGATCAAAGTTGTGTCAGGTGATTGTCCACGATTTTGGTGTAGCTTATGAGGGGACTAGTTAAGGATTTTTGTGTTTTTTGGGCTTAAGAACAGAAATCAATTCCTAACTTAATCCACAAATTCAAAAAGAATTCAAGACTGATGGAAAGATGGATTAAAAATTTAGATATCAAGTTGGGGTTCTTGTACTATTGAACTATTATTTTCTTCTTAGGAAATATGGATTAAGGGCCCATTATTTATTCTTTGCTTATAATTGTTTTATATAGATATAACATATGATGTATGCTTGCCATGCTACTTAGAATAGGTGGTGCCATATAATTTCATATCATGTGATATACCACATATGCATAATGATATTTGTTTTGTCTAGATAATATTATGAAGTATTTAGTTGAATTAATGTAAAATATTGAATGAGTGAAGGTTAAAATTAATTTAATTAATTTGAAACCTACGGGCTCCATTAAGGGTCCAATAATAAAATGACATGATCGAATTTTATGGGATTGGAACTAAAATAATTTCAAAATTTTAATAAGATTGTCTGTTGATAGTCGATAATACTAAGAAGATAATTTTGAAATTAAATTAATGGTTATCACATTCGATTTTACTTGATATTAATGTCTAGATATTATTATGGAAAACCCTAATAAATTAATGTAAAATATTGAATGGTGCATGTTAAAATTAATTTTATTAATTTGAAACATGTGGACTCCATTAAGAGTCAATAATAAAATAATTATGTAATGCCTCGACGAGATAAACATGATCGGATTTTATGAGATTAGGCCCAAAATAATTTCATTAATGAAGTTAATACGATGGCTTGTCGACTATACTAAGATATTAAAGATAATTTAGAAATTAAATTAATGAATTTATCACATTCAATTTTAAGCACATTAATGTCTATATAATGTGTATTATTATTATGAAACCTAATAAATTAATGTAAATATTGAGCGGTGCATGTTAAAATTAACTTGAAACATATGGGCTCCATTAAGGATCAATAATAAAATGATTATGTGATGCCATGAATAAACATGAAAATTTTATGGAATTGGATCTAAAATAATTTCAAAATTTTAATGAAGTTATGCGACCGATGTCGTGATACTCATATTTAAAGATAATTTTAAATTAAATTAATGGTTAGCATTCAAATTTTAGTAACATTAATGTCTAGATATTGTGGCATACACAAACCCGGGGTCCGTTGTTCTGTGGCAGCGGAATACAGGAAGTGGAGGTGGGTTGCAGGAGCCGCTTTAGAAAATCGAGGGCGAGTCTCGCTTTGTACGAGTACCTACTTACAGAATCAGCTGTATACTTGTCCCGATCAACAATATATCACGATATATATATCCCGTCTGTGAAACTGGGCGTAGTTGTGCTTTCGACACATATATCAAGCTATATCCAATAGTTTCAAGAGTTCAAATGTTTTACTCTTATCTGACATATATTAAAATACTCAAATTCTAATACATGTAAATATCATCAAAGCCACACCCGGCTTTCTTCTTATCAACCTCGGACGAAGCGAGTCTTCACGCGCTCTGTGCACGAAAAAGGGGATCCCGAAGAGGGTGAGCTAAAGCTCGATGGGAGAATCGCCCTAAGTGGGCTACTCACCACACAAATGCGGTGCAATGTTCCAATTTAAACGCCAATTCAAGCAAATGCGCTGATCTACTTGAATGTCTACATGACCCCGACTCAGATCAGGAGTCCTCCAGGCTTCTCTGCTCCTTTAAGCGCTTGTATGAAATTGTGTGTTATTAGTGGGCAACCCTCCAGATGAATATATATCAATTGGTAGCTCAGACGATTGATATATATTATTTGTTAATGGACTACCCTCAGATGAATAAATATCAAGCGGCGCTCCGACGGTTGGTATATTATTTGTTGTGTAATTTACCACCCTCCAGATGAATAAATATCAAGCGGGCGCTCAGAGCGGTTGATATATGTAGTTTGGACTACCCTCAGATGATTAACATTTTAGACTACCCTCCGAACCTTTTTCTCTCTAGACTTGAATTCATGCACTCACTCCTATAATCCTAGAGATTGTCCACACGATTGCATATGGAATGCATGCGTGCAGTTCCATTCTGATATAATCACGTACAAATATATAACTTGAATATATTTATAGGAATTAAATCATACAGAAAGCATATTGATTTTATCATTTCACACACACCAAAAATTAGCTCACTTAGGCTAATGTTCAAACACAAGCAATTTGATTCAATTACTTAACCAAACACATAATTTCCAACGTATTCTTCCCAGAACACTATTTTTGGGAATAGTAAAACCTCGGTTACTATTCTAGAAAAATCTAAATCTTCGGTTCACTTAGTGAACCCGGGTTTCACGACCATTTTCGGCCTCAATCCAATCAATACACACATCAACACACAAATACATGATTTCACACCAAAATCGCGGTGGAGGCGGCCACGGGCGCTCAGTATTTCTCCAAATTTTATCAGTCGGTCCCACCTTGTTTTGAGACCAATCCTAACGGCCCATTCATTTTTATCATCCTCAAGCATGCATTTTAATGCCAATTTCCCACACAAACAGCCTTAGGTTACGAATGGAGTCACGGTATCCAAAAATCGAAAAATTCCTGATCGGTCCCATGTTTTTGGGACCGATCAACAACCCCTCACGGCCTCAAACTAGCAAAACATCGTAAAACCCTTAAAAGTGAATAAAACACAAGTAGGAGAAAATCACCTGGGTGTCAAAACTTCATAGGCTTAGGGATCTACCGCGTGCTTTGCTCAGCGTAGAGCGTTTTCCCCTCTTGCTCGTCGAAATCAACGGTCGATCGTGTGTGTTCTAGAGAGAAATTCGGGGGCTACCTACCACAGAATCACCATTGCTGGGTCCTCAGCACGCCTACGCATCTCAACGGTTTTTGAAGGTCACGTTTTGGCTTGTTTAAAATGGGAGAGATGAAGCACTATTCTCTAATTTGGCATCTAGCTCATTAACATTCCAAAAATTGACATTTATGTCCCTTTTTCTCAGATTTGATATTCGGCACTACCTCGGCCGTCCATTTGTGAGACCCCGGAAAATCCAGATTTCCTAAGGAAGGATAAAATGGTAATTTCGGTAAAAATAAATTTTCTAGATCTGGAATGTGACGGACTTCTCTGGTTGAAGTAGATCTCGTGAAATTGCTTCACGTAAATTTAGGTAGATTAGGGGCGGTCGAATTTCACGTTTTGAGGCAGAGGGATGTGGACACTTAGTGTTTGGGTGGCCAAGAGCCACGTGTCAAGCTGAGATGGAAGTCAAACATGGAGCTCAAGTGGGGCTCATGTGTGTGGCATCATGCCATTTGGTGAAATCTCAGATGATGGATAGGATAAAGGGTGTAATCTGTAGTCCGATGAAATGGACATGTGGCATAGAGAGGACTGTCTGCTTGACTGACGCGACCGAATCGGTTTGGGAGGGGGGAAAGAGAGAGGAGAGACCAGAAAGGAAGTGAGAAGAGAGGGTTTTAGGGGGAGGGAGGAGGAAGGGAGAAAGAAGTAAGCTTCTCTCGAATCTACAGCAATAGAGCCGCCGGCTTCGCTTGATCTGAAAACAAATTGAGTACGTCGGCTCACGATGTGAATGCAGGCCGAAGTTTAATAACTCAAAGTAGGGATTTTCTCCTACTTGCTACTTTGTAGGGTTATGTAATGGATGGGGACTGTTGAGGCACGGATGGCCAGTGGTTTCGATTCAGCACTGGACAGAGATTAAAAATCACTAGAGTGTTTTGGACAGTCCACGAATTTGTTTGGGTGTTTAACTTGATTTGCGTGGTGTTATGTTATTTGCCATGAGAAAATAACACATGTTGTGTGAAATTATTGAGAGTACGTTCCAAAGCCTTGAGCCAGCGGTTATTGCGCCTTATAACCCATGTGAGCTAGTTTATGTTATTATTATAAAGCGAATAACATGATGTATGGATTTAATTTTGTTAATATATACTTGTGAGTGATATATTAGCATATGTTGATCTTTGTGTTATATTTACATTTGTTGCACTTAGGTGGGAAGTAACCCAGGTAAGAGAAATTCCACTCTTGAGCTGCTGCTCACCCCGTCTGGGACTATTTTTTTTTAGGTGCGAAGGCGCTTGGGATGGGCAACCAGGGGCCTTAGAGGGGCGGAAGAAGCGACCAAGTGGCTATCTTGTATTTTGTAAGAATCTGGGCAAAGGACCCGGTTTGTATAAGTGTAATTAAATACAAATTGTAATAAATCATTTTTGTATAAAATGTACATTTTTATAATTAGGATGTGTAGGCCCCAGTGGCCATTTTTTGCACATGTCGTGCCTCGTGACATGAGACATGTAGATTCCGTGGTTGACTAGGGACGTCAACGGACCACCGAGGATGGGCGTCACACCATTTTCATCATTTCTCTACTCCTTTCCCTTATGGTACATGAGTACATGCTATATGTGCCTTTTCGTCGCATCGAAAATCGATTTCTGACTTTTAGAAACGCGATGCCTCCCGAAAAGCAGTGCCGACTCCGTTTGTCTCGACAAATTCTGAAATTTTAAGTGCTAACTAGATTTGTGAGGCAGTTCTTGATTGCAATCCGTTTCATCATCCCGAGATCTGGGAATTAATTATGGATTTTTAACCGTAATTATAATTTGTAATAAGTACAGAATTTTCTTATATTGCGAGAATTTGGAATTTCTCGGGTCTTACATTCTCACCTCCTTAAAAAGAATTTCGTCCCGAAATTCAAGACAATCATATCACTCACAACACGTAACCCTACACAACCCTTGCTTGGTGTGTAGCAGCCCCAACCTCTCCCGAGGTCACAGTGCGACAATCCAAGTAATTTGTCAACTCAATCCATGCCATGCATGACATCCATTCTTAGAGCCGCACCCATTTCGACAACACCCTGATCACAATTTCCAAAGGGTATCCAAACCTCGAGTCATCCACAAGCTGTATCCTTTCTGACTCTCGATCTACGTGATAACCTTGTCCACATTGTTTTCATCTCTGACCACATAACTATCGAAACACACTTTGGGAATCTATACATTTCAGGATTCAACTATGAGTCTTTATTAAACGCGTAGTCTAGGAACCTTTCAGCCCAGCGCTCACCAAAAGTGGTGAATGACCATATATTTTAAGAGTCTTACATTTCACGATTCAACTATGAGTCTTTATATATATAGTTATCTATATATATAAATATAATATATATCTATATATAGATATCTATATATACATATCTATATATATATATATATATATATATATATATATCTATCTATAGATATCTATATATATATACTATATATATATAAAATATATATAAATACATATATAAATATCTATAGATATATCTATATACATCTATATATATAGATTTATATATATAGATATCTATATATAGATTTATATATATAGATAACTATATATATATATATATATATATATATATATATATATATATATATATATATATATATATATATATATATATATGTAAGGCAGAAATTCGATTTAAGGGCAAAAAACGTAATTTTGATTACAAAATTGTAGTACGGTTAAAAATCCGTGGTGAATTCTCTAGATCTCTTCGGATGATGAAGCGGTTCCGTTTTGGAATGTCTCCACGAAATCTAACACGTAAAATTTCATAATTTTCCAGAATATGGTCCAGTCGGCACATTTTTCGAGGGGCATCTGTTCGGTGTGTGCCAGATTTTCGATGCGACGAAAAGCACGAGATAGCAACGTACTCATGTCCCATAAGTGGTGGGAGTAGAAATGATGAAAATGGACTGACGAGAAATAGTCTTGGGAACATCAAATACGGTAAAAGAGGGACATAATGGGCATTATAGAAATTGAGATTTAAGTCCTGAAAATGACAAAATAGCTAATAGGACCCTTCTTCTCCACTTAAACAAGGCAAAAACGTGGGGGAGGATGCATTGAATCTGCAAATCAAAAATGGAGGGGTTTCCTGATGTGAGAGTTATCCTTCTCTCTAAGATCCAGGCGATGGGCCAGTTGGCGGACTTCGGGCGAGAAGGAAAGAAAACGTTCACAGCGGAGGCTTGAGCTACGCGTGAATGCAGATTTCTTGGTTTTGACTATTTCGAGGTAGGATTTTCTCCTACTTGCGTTTATTCCCATTTTAGGGTTTCCATGTTTAGGTTGGTTTGAGGCCGTGAGGGGCGTTTGATCGATCCCAAAAACATGGGGCCAGAATTGTTGGAATTTCTTAGAGATTTCCTCCTGAGTAAGTGGCTTGAAAGAGTAGGGGGCTGTTTGGGTGTTTATTTCACCAAAATTGCTTTAAATCATGTGATGTGAATAAATGCCGGGAATGGGTTGTTGATCGGTCCCAAAACATGGGACCGAATTATGAAAATATTTTGGACATTTGGGATGTCAGTGAATGTGAGCGAAGTGGGCTGTTTGTGTGGAACTTGGCATTAAAATGCATGCTTGAGATGATAAAGGCGGGGAAGGGGCCGCTTGATCGGCCCTACAACATGGGACCGAAATTGTAGGAATTGTGGAGACTTTTGGAGTCGAGTGACGGTCGAAGATTCATTTGTTAGGTTGGAATAAATTATGCTTGGGTGTTTATAAGATAGGAAATGGGTAAGAAATTCGGTTCAAGGTGTGAAGCCGAGGTTGGACATGTGAAATTTAGGTGGACGACCTTCTTTGGAGATTCGGGGCCCCATTAAAATCAGTCGAGTTGTGTGTTGAATGAAAATCGTCCGTGTGTTGTGCTTGATTTGTTGAAATGAATGACTTGAGTTTGTGTGGTGTAGAAATCAATAGGTTGTGCTTAATGAGGATTAACATGAGGTCCTGAATTATATGGAATATAATTACATGTGTATAGAATATTGGGAATAAAAATTGTGATTTGCTTTCAGTTATATGAGATATAATTGTGAGCATAAATATGGAGATAAGAGTATGAACACTTGATTAGGCTAAAATTGGGTGATGCTTGATGTGTGTTGGAATTACATGCGTGTAATTGTAGTTGATTGAAATATGCATATTGACATGTGTGTAAATGATTTTGAAAATGGCATAAGCAGCATTTTCAGCTACTGGGTAACTGGGGTAGGTGAGTGCGTAGTGAGAATCTTTTGTAAAAAGCGGATATGTTTGCGAAGGAATTTCAAAGGATGATAACCAGGAGGTGGGTGGGAGATGAGGCGTGGATCATTTCGGATGAGGACCATGGCCCATTTCGGGAGCTCACTGACCAATTCACCTCGAGGAGGGTAGTCCCATATTTGTGTAGAGATATTTCGGTAGTATATTTTCAAGAACAAAAGTTTTGTTTTGAAAATGATTATTTTCTCATACATGGCTTGGCAAGTGTGGTGAGTCGGTGAGGACTCGTGACATGGGAATTAATCATGTAGACATTCAAGTAGGATCATGTATTTACTTGAGTGTGTGTTTACTTTGGAGCATTGCCCAGCGCACTTGGGTGGTGAGTAGCCCCTTGGGGCGATTCTCCTCTTGAGCTTTAGCTCACCCAGTGGAGTGGGACCCCTTTATTTTTCGAATTACGAGAAAGCGCTGGGGAACATCTCAATTTTTAGGGTTGATTTTGAAAGAAGTTGGTTTGTGGCTTGATGGTTTGGACATAACATGTATTAGAATTGTAGATTTTTAATATATGTTTTGTGTAAACAAAGTGTTATCAACTATTGAATTATTGGGAGATAATTGAAGAACCGTTATGATAATTGATTTTGTAGTATTGGTTTATGAGCCCGAGGCATTTTTACTCATGTTGGGATTATATTGCATTTGTTAATTTGCTTTAGGACGGTATATCACGGTACCGTATTTGGGTAGAGCTCCTAGGTACAAAGGAGACTCTGCACGATTTTAAAGTGGTGTGGTGGCAGGCATCCACTAGTATTCACGGGTTGGCGGGTAGTTAACGGACCCCGGGTTTTTGGGGCGTCATGGCTTGGTATCGAGCTAAGGTATCACGATTACTATGAGTGCGGGCATGGAGCTAGGATGTAGTTGTAGTGTAGTGCACGGTTAGGATTGCACAGGCGCAGGAGAAATGCGATACCGGCGTCACGGCTTGGTATGAGCTTAGGCTATGCAGTACTCGGGAGCTCGGGTTGGGTTTCCATCACCACTAGGTGGGTTGATGTGGAGTATAGGTATATGGAAACCTATAGATTGAGGATTTGGGTTTAGGCTATAGTATTTGAAGTGTAAGAACATCGCCACTAAGTGTGGTTCGATTGATGGTTAGAGTATGGGAGATTACATGAAATCACGGAACAAAACTAGGACACTACATGCATGTGTTGATGTGTTTCGTGTGATTTGATGAATTGTGTGTTTGGTGTGCACAACTTGTTTCATGTGTGAATTGTATGTGCTTGGTGATTAGCACATGAATGTGTGAAAAATATTTGAGAAAAATATTTTTGAGTGGCAGTACCAGTGTGTAAAGCCGGAAAATGAAAAGAATAAATTTTAAAAATTTATTTGGCCTATTAGGTGATGAAAATAATTTTCTAAGTTGGAAAATTGAAGAAAAAATAAAATTTGATAAATTTATTGGAAGAGGATTGAAGAAAATGGAAGAAAATAAATTTTTATAAATTTATTTGAGTGGATAAAATTTTTCAGTGGAAAAGCGGAAAGAAAGAAAGGCTATAAATTTATTTGGTTAAGAGGAGGAGAAAATAATTTTTTTAAGGTTTTATATGGTGTAAAATTGAAGAAAAAGTGAAAGAAAATAAATTTTTTATGAATTTATTTGATGTATTATGGAGAAAATGGAAAAAAATTTTGATTTTAGTGGATTTTAGAATTTTCAATTTACGGAAATAAATGAAAAAAATTAGTGTTTTTTGGACAAAATGGATTTTAGACTCTTGCCCAAATATATTGAAAAAAAATTTTTTTAGCACATACGGTTTTTGTATTGCGGGAAGGAAAGCAGAGTGGAGTATTGTGTGTGAACAAAATTTTTTGTATTGCAAGGTTGAGGTGTATTGCAACTTAAAGGGCTTGTAGGAGGGTGAGAAATTGTATTGCGATAGAGGAGGTAGGCTAGCCATTATATTGGGGATTGTATTACAAGGAAGGCTTAAAGTAAAAGGAAATTGTATTCTTATTACAATTTTTTGAAATGTAGAGAAAAGAAGGCTTGAGAGTAGCTTGAATTGTATTAGAGGGAATAGTGTAGGTTGAGTTGCAATACAAAATTGAATTCTGACCTTGGTTGTGTAGTGGCTAAGTGATTATATTGCAAGAGAATAGAAATTGTATTGCAACATTATATTGCAATATAGTGGGGGAAGCAAACAACATAGAAATTTGTATTTTAATATACAGGAAGGTGTATTTAGGGAAAGGAAGTTGGAAAATTGTATTGCAAGGTAATAGTGAAGAAGGTAAGATTGTGTTCTGATACAATTTTTGTATTGTGACAAGCATTAACCGTCTCACGATGATCTCGAGTAGTATGAACATTGGTATGACGGTAATCGAGAACGATGGTATGAACGATGCGATGAGCGATGTGTTATTAGGTCAAATGTGAGCGATATTTTCGAAAAAAAATATATTTTTTTTTGAAAAATCAAATAAAATCAAAATCAAATAAATTTTGATAAAATTTTCGAAAATAAATTTTTAAGGAAGTTATAATAAATGGTGTAATAATGTATAGGAAGAAGAAGATTGAATGTCGAGGTTAGGATCGATGACCTTAGGGATTTGGATACTGAAAGGAACAAGAGGACATATTGAGAACATAGTGAAATAGATAAATTGATTGGGCAGATTTAGCACCACTTAGGAAATGAACAAGTTAGTTCATGGTTTGGTATTAGTAATCGGCATGCATTTACTAGTTGGCGAAATAAAAGCAAACAATTACCTTGGGAGCCCGGTGGTGTAGTTGCTAAGGTTTAATGCGATCTACTGAAGCTTCACGGCTTGAGCATTGAGGTTGAGGCTTTTAGAAAAGCCGTAATATGATGGGAAAATTTTCCACTAGGATGTGAGGAAGATTTGATTTTTCTAAGGTGTCGAGTTGCGCGGCCCGAGTGTGGTGGACCGCCGGGGTGGTGAGTGTGTTGGTTGTTGATCGGGTTTGCTGGATGGGGATGACAACCATCAGGTTATCAAGTAATTGGGACAAGCGGATCATCATATCAGAGCCGGTCTTGGAGTTAGGTAAGGTTACATATGCACCTGATTGGATGTGTATGCGTGTAGAATTTCGGGACGAAATTCAGCACAAGAGGAGAATGTAAGGCAGAAATTAGATTTACGGAATAAGGGCAAAAAACGTAATTTTGATTACGAATTTATGATACAGGTTAAAGTCAGTAATTAATTCTCTAGATCTCGGATGATGAAGCGGATTTCACTTGGATTGGATAGTCTCCACGAAATCTAACTAACACGTAAAATTTCATAATTTTTAAGGTAATTGGGAGTAGAGCACGTTTTTTGAGAACATATTGTTAGTGCGTGGCGATTCGATGCGACAACCACAGTCGCGCGTCACTCATCCATAAATTGAAATTGGGAGTGAAATAGTGATGAAAATGGACGGCCGAGAAATAGTGCCGAACATCAAAATCTGATAAGGGACATAATGGGCATTAGAGGAACAGATTTAAGTATAGTAACAAAATAGCTAATGGGACCCTTCTTCTCCCACTTAAAACAAGGCAAAAGCATTGGGGAGGTCTGCAGTGAGTCACAAAATAAAAAATGGAGGGTTTTCTAGTGTGAGAGGTCCTCCCTGCTCTAAGATCACAGGGCGATGGGACAGTGGCGGACTTCGGGCGAGAAGGAGACGTTCTGCGGAGCGAGCCCTGCGCGTGGACCGAGGTTTGCGAGGAGTTTTGACAACTCAAGAGGTGGGATTTTTCTCCTACTTCAGCTTTTTATTCCCATTTTTAAGGGTTTTCCATGTTTCGATTGGTTTGAGGCCGTGAGGCGGGTTTGTTAGTCAAAACATGGATGGAATTATTCAAACCTAGTAAGATTTTATCCTCCATTGGCGCATTATTTGCCCGAAAAATTAGGGGCTGTTTGGTTGTTTTATTTCACCAAAATTGCTTTAAATCATGCTTGATGTGTGAATAAATCACTAGGGAATGGGTTGGTGATGGATTGAAACATGGGACGATTATAAATATTGCTGAACATTCAGTTTATTGAACTAGATGCCCAGAAAGCTGAAGTGAAGTTGTTAGTGTGGAACTTGGCATTAAAATGCATGCTTGAGATGATAAAGGCGGAAGGGGCCGGCAGTCGACCTACGACATGGGATAGAAATTGTAGGGTGTGGAGACTTTTGGAAATTTTGTCAGGTAATGATCAGAAAGCGGTGAAATTTGTTAGGTTGGAATAAATTATGCTTGAGTTATTTATAGGTAGGAAATGGGTAAGAAGTCGGTTCCAAAGGTGAAACCGAGGTTGGACATGTGGGCTGCAGGTGGGCGACTCTGCTGGCGGGTTTCGGGCTGATCAAAATCGATCCCCGAGTTGTGTGATTTGGACAAAAAATCGTCCATGTGTTGTGTGCTGATTTGTTGAAATGAATGACTTGAGTTTGTGTGGTGTAGAATCAATATGGGTTAATGCTTAATGAGGATTAACATGAGGTCACAATTATATGGAATATAATTGTGTGTATAAGACTATTGGGAATAAAATTGTGATTTGCTCGATTATATGGAATATAATTGAGCATAGGCCATGGAGATAAAATTATGAATTGCTCAATTGAGCTAAATTGGGTGATACTTGATGTGTTGGAATTACATGCGATGTGGTAGTTGATTTAAAATATGCATTTTGACATATTGTGGCTGATTTTCGAAATGGCATAGCAGCATTTTCATATGCCTTTGGTAGCTAAAATTAGGTGTGGGTGCATGGCAAGTATTTTTGTAAAAGCGGATATGTTTGCGAAAGGAACAAAGGATGATATTCCGGTGGGTTGGGGAGATGGGCCAACGGATCATTTCGGATGAGGACCATGGCTGTTTAGGAGCTCACCTGACCAATTCACCTCGGAGGGTAGTCTAGTATTTATGCCAGAATATTTCGGTAGTATATTTTCAAGAACAAAAGTTTTGTTTTGAAAATGATTATTTTCTCGCCATGGCTTAGGCAAGTGTGAGTGGTCGGTGAGGACTCGTGACATGGGGTAATCATGTAGACATTCAAGAGTAGGATCGTGTATTTACTTGAGTGTGTGTTTCTTTGGGCGTTGCGCTGCTGACCAGATGATGATGGCCACTTAGGCGATTCTCCTCTTTGAGCTTTAGCTCACCACAGGTCGTGGGACCCCCTTTATTTTCGAATTACGAAGCGCTCGAGAGACATCTCAATTTTAGGATTGATTTTGAAGAAGCCGGTTTATGGCTTGATGGTTTAGACATAACATTTATTAGAATTGTAGATTTTTAATATATGTTTGTATAAAACAAAGTGTTATCAACTATTGAATTATTGGGAGATATTGAAGAATAGTTATGATAATTGATTTTGTAGTATTGGTTTATGAGCCCAAGAGGCATTTTGCCCATGTTGGGATTATATTGCATTTGTTGAATTTGCTTGGGACGGGTATATCACAGGAGTGCAGTATTTGGGTAAACTCCCCGTACAAGGAGGCTACACTTTGATTTTACGAAGTGTGTCGGGTGGCAGGCATCCACTAGCTGTGCGGGTTCACGGGTGGTCAACGGACCCCCGGGTTTTGGGCGTCACAATATATATACATATCTATATATATGAATGTATATACATATCTATATATATAGATATATAAACTATATCTATATAAGCTATATACATATCTATATATATGAATATCTATATATCTATATAGGTTATATGAATATATATATATAGATATATATATATATATATATATATATATATATATATATATATATATATATATATATATATATATATATATATATCTATATATATATATTATATATATAGATTTATATATCTATAAATAGATATATATATATATATATATATATATATATATATAGTTATCTATATATAGTTATCTATATATATAGTTATCTATATATATAAATATGTATATATCTATATCTATTATAGATATATAATCTATATATATAAATATATATATATATATATATATATATATATATATATATATATATATATATATCTCTATATATATATATTTATATATATAGATTTATATATCTATAAATAGATATAGATATATACATATTTATATATATAAGATAACTATATATATAGATAACTACTATATATATATATATATATAATTATCTATATATATAGTTATCAATATATATAAATATGTATATATCTATATGACACACCGCTACTCTGCCGAGGCGTCTTACGAAGCCACTCCACGAAAATCCCAGTAGATTACCTTTAGCATTAGAAATCTACAATAGAAGCGAAACCAAATATTGCTTTAAACCTCCTATAAAAATTTTTCTTTTATTTATAACTTAGGATTTGGTAAAATCTTAGCAGCGAAAAAACTTCGGCAGCATGACGGCTGCACATAGTCTAAATTCCAAATCCTGTATACATCCAGTTTACACTATATCCAAAATATGGCAACCAGCATACCAACACATTCCCATAAAACTACTCTATGTACATACATATGTTCCATTACAAATTCAAGTATGTTTAACACAAAATATAATTAATACCACGACCTTAGCGATAATGGACCCGATCTATAGTGCTCCCGGCGTCTTAACGTACTGTGCACGGAAAATAGTTTTTAAAATGAAACTAATGAGCTAACGAGCTCAATGAGTGTCGCTTTTTATAAAAGGTTTTGCTTTTCAGGAAAACCTGCTGGCAAAACTCTCTTTTCTGATTATTTTCGAGAAGCTTTTCTTTGCTTTGCTTGCTTTAAAAGTTTTCAAAACTTTTTCTTTGTACTTGCTTTATTTTGTTTTTCTTTAAAAGCTTGTAAACTCTTATTTCTTGCTTTGCTTAGAAGTTTATAAAACTTCTCATAATTTTCTTGCTTGCTTTATCTTGTTTTGAAAAATTCTCTTAAACCTTTCACGAACGCTCTTTAAAGTTTGCCGAAACTTTTTCATAAGCGGGAGCTTGGCTCGACCGCATGCTTTAGAAAATAAAACCCCTGGGAGCTTGGCTCAGCCGTCGTTTTGAAATCTAAGGGAGCTTGGCTCGACCGTTTGCTTTAAAACTCTCGGAAGCCTTAGCGTAGGGGAACGTGGTTATTTTCAAAGCAGCGTATCATGTATAAAACATCAACCCGATGGAGGCTATTTTTGCTTATCATGCCACTAGTGAACACGGAACCTATGCTCAACGTGCGGGTGGAAGGACCTTTGTCAGCGTCACCTTTCATTTTAGGTGAATATGGTGGAATTGACCTCGTGTGCGCCATCACCATACTTAGTTAGAGCTCATAACCTTATATACCCACAATAGTGCCACGGTCTCCTTTAAATGCATGATGTATGTCCTAGTTTGGAAACCGAGCAAAACTACAATCGCCATATGAATCCTAACACCCGCCGTGCACGTGGGATACCTACGACCGGTTTGCTTGCTTAAACTAGGGAAGTCCTTGTTTGCAACCTTTCATTGCTTGCTTGCTTGCTCTTTGTAAAATGGTTTTACACTTTGAAACCATTTGCTTGCTTGCTTGCTTGAAAAATGGTTTAATTATTCAAAACCATTTTCTTAGTTGCTTGCTTTCTTCAAAAATGGTTTAACTTTTCAAAAACCATTTACTTACTTGCTTGCTTGCTTAATTATGGTTTTACAATTTAAAACCCGATACTTGTTTGAAAATGGTTTAACTGAAAACCATTTGCTTGCTTTTCATCATTGCTTGCTTCTTGAAAATGGTTTGCTTTCAAAACCACTTCAAAATACCAGTGTAAGCAATTTTGTAATATGTAATAATACACTAGTATTTGGAAAAATGAGTTTAAGAACACTCACCTCTTTGCTTGCTTAGCGAGCACGTTCACACTTATCCTGCCTTTACTTTAACCTACAACTCAGCGAATACGACGACAAATTAATCGCATAACTTAACGTACTTCCTAGACTTAGTCACACTCTTCATACTCTTTTAAAGTTAAGGTGCTAAGGGTTCTATTCCAACTGGAATTACCCAATTCGGAGCACCGAAACTCAAGTTACGTTCGAAACAACCCGGACTACTCTATGTCCAAAGCTGATGCAGGAATTTTCTTGCACATATTTACTTTGAGTGAATTTTGGTCTTACTTAGGATCATAATTTGACGATTCCTACTTCTTACGTTTTGTTCTCCTTGAAGTCTATTTTACGTAGCCACTTGAATCACTCAAATCGGATGAAATGAGGAAGTTGGCGGGAAATGCAGCGGTCGAAAAGGAAGAACCCCGAGGAACATGTCCTACCGGTGGGACTTAGCTTCTCTGGAGTGGGACTTGACAAAATGACCGGAAGCAGAGTTCTACCGGTAGGACTTCCTATTGTGCCGGTAGGACTTGCCGAAATGCCCAGATTTTGTTATTTCTCCCCACTTTTGATGCCAATTCATCATATAACTTCTATAATTCATAATACCTCAAAAACTAACTTGGAAATCATCTAAAAACAACTCCACAACATGTGAATTGGTGTTTGAAACTCAAAACCCAAAACCTTAGATTGAAAAATCCAAGACCACTACCTAAGGTCACCAATTCTTTAAACATCATGTAATTTGATGATTCCAAGTTTCTTTTACACATCAGTGGGGTTTTACCACATAACTAACCATTCGAGGCTTATGTGCTCTTTGCACAAAACCTAGACCAAAGGAGCATCAAACTCCATACCAAAGTCCTAGGAATCCATATCAAAACCCAAAAATAAGAATTCCATACCTTGATCTTTGATTCCTTCTCCTCCTTCTTCTTCCTTCTCTTCCTCCTCTTGGCTCTCTCTTCTCCTCTTCAAAACCGTGAACACTAGCTTTGGAGACAATGTGATTTTGGTTTTTAATTCTCCTTTTGTTAAATTAACTTACTAATTTGCAACTAGCCTCATCTATATTATTGCAATAGCAATTTTTTCAATTTCCACTATGACCCCATCTACACCTTAAATTTGATTTTCATATTCTGTTTGCATAATGACAATTGTACCCTTGGTTTTAATACACATTTCCGGTTTACCAATTTATCATTTCATATTTTAGTCTCCAAAATATTTCGGTGTGTTTCCTGGCTCTTATACACCCCTACAGTGTCATGTACTGTAGACTCTCTCGGGACGGGGTGTTACAAAATCCTCCCTCCTTAGGAACATTTCGTCCTCGAAATGAAAACTAAACTCGAAAGAAAGGAAAGGCTTATGCCTCATCCAGGAGGAATAAGTGGGAATGCGATGGGCGCATACGGGCCTCTGGCTCCTAAGTAGTTACCTCCCTCTCATGATTCTTCCACAGGACTTTAACTAATGGAATCACTTCTCGACACTGTTCGCTGCGATCTCTGATCTGCTTGGGTATCTCCTCATAAGTGAATTCTCCTTTAAGCGCCTTTGGTGCTCTCGTACATGTGAAGGATCCGGGATATATTTCCTCGACATTGATACATGGAAAGTATCATGAATCCTTGACAACTGCGGGGGTAACTTCAATCTGTGAAGCAAGCTGGTCCCACTGCGCTCCACGATCTCATAAGGTCGATATACTCGGTAAGCACTCGTTTCCCGAATCTCAACACACCTTTCAAGGTGAAATCTTAGACTTTATCTATTTATTTACTTGAGTCTCTACGACCGGTTGTCGCATAGCTTTTCTGTCTATCTTGCTATCTTTAGTTATCGCGAACAACTTTTCACTTTCTCTGAAGTGATTTGTACTAGTTCGGGCTGCTAGTCTTCTCTCACCAACCTCATCGGCCTACTTTGGAGGTCATTTCCTGCCATACAACGCCTCAAATGGAGCCATATCTATACTGGCTTGATAGCTATTGTTGTAGGCAAACTCCATTAGTGCTAAGTGAGTATCCCAACTTCCTTTGAATTCCATCACACAAGCTCTCAGCATATCCTCTAACGTTTGAATAGTCCTCTCATTTGTCCATCGTACGAGGATGAAATCTTGTGCTAAAGTGTAGCGAGTACCCTAACGGCGTTTGCAAGCTAGGCAACACGGATGTGAACTTTGGGGTCTCGATTTGAAACTATCGACGGAACCCGTGAAGTCTCGTATCTCATCCACATACAACTTGGCTGACACTTAAAGAATCTTCAACATTAGCGGTAGGAAATGAGAAGACTTTGTCAATCGATCTACTATCGCCCATGTTGCGTCGTGTTGCCTGCGAGTCGGGTGGAAGACACATCCTGAAATCCATAGTAATCTTTTCCCGTTTCCACCTTTGAATGAGAATGGTATCTTCCCAGCGGGCCTCGATGCTCACGCCTTCACCTGGCAGCGGGTTAGGCACTGGAAGCAAACTCGCTATCTCTTTCTTCATCCCATTCCACCGTATGTTCTTTCAAAGTTACCGTACATCTTGGTACTATTTGGATGCATAGCATGCAGCGAGATGAGATAATGCTGCTTCCATGATGTCTTTCTTAAGTTCGCCATACTCACGGCACACCACGTTCTACGACCTTTCAACATCATGCCATCATCCACGATTTGAAACTGCTTTCTTTCCTTTTCTATCTCTTCTTTAAGCTTAATCGTCGTGGATCTGCCATTTACCCTCTTTGAGAATGCGGTCCGCTAGGAAGCGATCCTAACATGAAATGTGGCTAACAAGGCTCAGAATCCCTCAACCTCGATATCACCTAAAGCTCGGATCCACCAACTGTTGGAAGATAACTGATCTCTCATGTGAGACAAAGATGTAAGACCCGAGAAATTCCAATTTCTGGAATAAGGGCAAAATCGTAATTTGGATTACAAAATTGTAATTACGGTTAAAAATCCGTAATTAATTCTCTAGATCTCGGATAGCTTGGTTACTGCAGTTGGAATAAATCTGCTAAATCTAGTTAGCACGTAAAATTTCGCAATTTCTTTGAGACGGTCGGGTCGACACGTTTTTCGAGCATCACGGTTTGGAGTCTTTGTAAAAGCGATTTTCGATCTTGACGAAAGTTACACATAATAAGTACTCATGTACCATAAATTGGTATGAGTAGATAAATGATGAAATGAGCAGTAGGGTAGTGCAGAGATATCGAAACCTGGGAATAGAGGGACATAATGGTAATAAAGGAATTTGAATTTAAGTCACATGAGGACAAGATAGCAAATAGTGCTTCTTCTCCTTCATTTAATCAAAGACAAAAAACGTGGGGAGGCATTTTGAGATGCAGTAACTGGTTAGGTTTTTGAGAGCTTTTTAGAGAGAGAGAGTGCTTCTCTCTAAGATCCCGGGCGTCAGGCTAGTTGTGATCAGACGGAGCAAGAAGGGGAAAAGCGTTCTACGCGGGCGAGAAGCTACACACGTGGACCCGGGTTTGCGAGTTTTTGACAACTTTCAGGTAGGATTTTACTCTTTGCGTTTTTATTCCCATTTTTAAGGGTTTTTCGTGTTTACGTTGGTTTGAGCGAGTGAGGGGCGGTTTGATGGAGTCCCGAAACATGGGACGAAATTGTTAGAAATTCTTGGTGATTTTTCTCACCTCAGTATTTGCTTGAAAATTAGGGGCTGTTGGGTCTTTTAAATTCGAATTTTGCTTTAAATCATGTATTTATAGGAAAAGGTCGGGAATGGGCCGTATGTTCGGTCCCAAAACATGGGACCGGTGTGGAATTTTTGACCATGAGGCGGTCAGTAGCAGTGTGTATGGTGACATGGGTTCTTGTGTGATAATTTAATGATTAAATTATGCTTTAGTGTTTAGGGCGGAAATGGGTAGAAATTCGGTTCCAAAAAGTGAAGAGATTGGACAAGTGGGCTGCGAGTGGATATGCTTCTTGTTCGGAATTTGTTAAACTTGATCCGGGTTTCATATCAAATGGCCATAAAGGTCCATGTGTTTTGGCATTGAAATTGTGTGAATTGAATGGCTTGGTATGTGTAGAAATTAATTTGGAGAGTTGGTCGATCAAATAATTATTAGGTTAATGCTTGAGGTGTTAACACAATGACACAATTATATGGAATTAAATTGTGTTTGTAAGCCATTGGAAACGAGATTATGTTTTGCTCAATTGAGCTAAATTGGGTGATGATTGATGTGTTGAACTACATGCGTGTAATTGTAGTTGATTGAAAATATGCATATTGTCATATTGTGTAAATGGTTTTGAAAATGGCATAATGCATTTTCATATGCACTGGGTAACCTAGAGTTAGGTGTGAGTGCATGACAAGGTATTTTATAAAAACGGATATGGTTCTTGAAAGGAATTTCAAAGGATGATATTCAGGAGAATTGGGTTGGGAGATGGGCAGCGAATCACGCCCGGTTCTGAGGACCATGGCTGGAAAAGCTGCTATTAATTCACCTGGTAGTCCCATATTTTGCGAGATATTTGGGTAGTATATTTTCAAGAACAAAAGTTTTGTTTGAAAATGATTGTACTACTCATATCGCTTAGGCGAGTGTGGTGAGTGGGGTGAGGACTCGTGGCGTGGGGTGATCATGTAGACATTCAAGAGTAGGATCATGTATTTACTTGAGTGTGTGTTTACTGGAGCATTACCTTGCACTTAGATGGTGAGTAGCCCACTTAGAGGCGATTCTCCTCTTGAGCTTTAGCTCACCCGGGTCGTGGGACCCCCTTTATTTACGGTGGAACAGGGAGCGCTCGAAGGCTGACTCATTTTGAAGAAGCCGGGTTCATATTTTTTTGATGAGGATGTTTTTGGATATAACATGTAGTACACTTGGTATCGAGCTTAGGTATCACGATTACACGTAGCATCTTGGGCATGGGCCTAGGATATACGGAGTTGTCGTTTAGTGTAGTTAGGATTACACAGCGCGGGAAATCACGATACCACGTCACGGCAGTATCGAGCTAAGGTATCGTTATCACGTAGCGTCTTTGGCGTGGGCCTAGGATATGTAGTTGTAGTGTAGTGCACAGTTAGGATTACGGCGCTTGAAATGCGATACCGACTTCACGGCTTGGTATCGAGCCAGATATCACGATTACATATGGCGTCTTGGGCATGCTGGGATATGTAGTTGAGCCAGTGCTGGTTGGGATTTCTGGCGCTTGAAATGCGATACGACTTCATGGCAGGTATCGAGCTTAGGTATCTGAATACCTAGGGGCTCGGGTTTGGGTATCCATCACCACTAGGTGGTTTGATGGGAGTATAGGTATATGGAAACCTATAGATAGAAAATTTGGGCTTAGGCCATGGTGGGATTGACATCCTGCTTGGGGTGTGGTTCCGATGTTGAGTTTAGGTATGAGATTACCTAGGAAATCAAGGACAAAACTAGGACACTACTTGCGATGTGTTGATGTGTTTGTGTGATTTTTGAATCATTGGTGATTGTGTGTATAACATGGTTTGTAATGTGTTATACTGTTGTGTGCTTGGTGATTAACACATAGATGAGTTAAGAAATATTTTAGAAAAAATATTTGGAGTGTACTGTACAAAGCGCGGAGCAAGAAAAGAAGAAATAAAATAAATTGTGATAAATTTATTTGGTTTAGGAATGAAAATTTAATTTTTAGGTTTTGATTTGTAAAGCTGAAGAAAAATTAAATAAAATAAGGCCCTACTAAATTTATTTGGGTTGTTGGAAAGTGAGAAGAAATTTTAAAGCCAAGAAAAATAAATTTTACTAAATTTATTTGATGAGAATTGAAGAAAATAATTTTCTATGATTTTACAAGTAGTAAAATTGAAGAAAATATAAGAAAATAAATTTTATAGAATTTATTTAGTGGAGAAAATTTTTCAGTGGAAAACTGGAAAAAGAAAATAAATTTTATAAATTTATTTGGTTAAGAAGAGGAGAAAATAATTTTCTAGGATTTTTACAAGGTGTGAAATTGAAGAAAAGTGAAGAAAATAAATTTTTAGAAATTTATTTGAGTGTCCCAAAAAAATGATTTTAGTGATTTTAGTGATTTTTTCATCTTTTCTTTTGGAAATGAATGAAAAAAAAAAAAAAATTTGACGAAAATCGTTTTGGGCTCTTGCCAGGTTAATTATTGAAAAAAATTTCTATTGCAATACGGTTTTTGTATTGCGAGAGAAAAGGGATGAGGAGCTATTTTGTATTGCAATACAATATTTTTGTATTGTGATTGAGGAAACTGTGTAGACTAGGATTGTATTGGGTTATATTGCAAGGGACTAGGGCATGAAATTGTATTTACTGTCTGATGTTTTGTATTGCGGGTGGAGTGGCTGGCAGGGAGATGTTGTGTCTGTCTGAAAGTGTGTGTGAGGCGGGGGGGTACATTAAGAGGTTGTATTGTAGAGGTGGTTGAGAGTGTGTGCGGGAAAATTGTATTCGTGGTGTATTGCAAGTGTAGTGGAGAAAAAGTGTGTTGCAATACAATTTTTGTATTGTGACAAGATATAGTCTACGGTAGTATGAAGGCGATGTCGGTGAATGGTAATCCATGAGCATTGTCGTGAATGTGTCCGAGTGAGACGATAAGCGTTGGCCAGGTCAAGCGTGAATAGTAAATTTCGAAATTTTTTTTTTTTTTTTTTTTGAAAAAATAAAATCAAATAAATTTTGATAAAATTCTCGAAAAATAAATTTTCAAAAAGAAAATTTTTGAAAATAAAATTTTGTTTGGTTGCGTATACACTGAGTGGTGTGTATGATTAGTGTCTCGGGGCTGTGGTTATGCCCCAGAGATCACGTATTGGATTAACTACCATTTGAAATGGTGATTGCGCGGTAGTTGCGTAGGAAATTATATGCATGGTGAAATGCGTATAGGAAAAAGGGTAAATACTAAGGTTATGGGTTATGACCTTAGGGATTTGGATAATGAAATGAACAGGGTACGTTTATACTCTTGCAATTGTTGACTAGCGTAGTGTTTAAATTGGATGCATCATGTGCATTCATTAATGCATCTTGTGTGATAGGTTTAGTCCTGATACAAGCTTCACAGCTTGGCATAGAGGTTGAGGCCTTTAGAAAAGCCGTAATATGATGGAAAATTCTTCCCTAGGAGATAGGGAGAGGTTTGATTTCTGATCGAGGGTTGCAGCGGCTGAGGGCGTGGTGGACCTTAGGGTGGTAGACATGTTGGTTGTTGATATCAGGCTTGACATGGATTAAGTTGACATGTATGAGATGACAACCGTCGGGTTATAATGTCGTGACCTTAGCAGTTTATCATACTCGACCACGGTCTTGCAGGTTACATTGGAGTTACATATGCACATGGTTGGAGGTGTATATGATGGAATTTACGGACGAAATTCTTTTAAGAGGGAGAATGTAAGACACGAAAAATTCCAATTTACGGAATAAGGGCAAATCGTAATTTGGATTACAAAATTGTAATTACGGTTAAAAATCAGTAATTAATTCTCTAAATCTCGGATAATGGCTTAGTTACCTGGGTGGAATCGATCTCATTAAATCTAGTTAGCACGTAAAATTTCGCAATTTCTTGAGGCAGTCGAGATCGGCACATTTTTCGAAACGTCGCGGTTTGGGTCTTAGTAAAACGGGTGCCCGATGCGGCAGTCACACATAATAAGTACTCATGTACCATAAGTGGTATGAGTAGATAAATGATGAAGAGTGAACGACCCAGAGTAGTGCTGGGAATATCCAAATAGAAAGGGACATAATGGGCGATACATAGAATTTGATTTTTTAAGTCATAAAAGACAAAAAGAGCAAATAATTATAACTATCTTACTACCTTAAGCCAAAGCAAAAACATTGAGAGGCTTTATTTTGAGGATGCAGTAGGTTGGTTTGAGGGTTGCCCAGAGAGGGTGCCTCTCTAAGATCACGAGGCGTCCGACCGTTGGCGGACTTAGAGAAAGAAAGGGAAAAGAGTTCTGCAGCGGGCGAGGCTACGCATGGACTCAGGTCGAGTTTCTTCAAACTCCTTAGGTAGGATTTTCTCCTAACTAGCGTTTTATTCTATTTTTAAGGGTTTTAACGTGTTCGGTTATTTTGAGCGAGTGAGGGCGTTTGATCGATCACGAGCTTGTGGGACGGGTGAAATTTCTTTGGGATTTTCTCTAGTGGCGTGGCCTTGAAAAATTAGTGGGCTGTTTGGGTCTTTAATTACGGAAATTTGGCATTAAAATGCATGTGATATGAGAAAATCTTGAGAATGGGTTGTTGATCGGTCCCAACATGGGACGAATTATCATTTTTGGACATTTGGAACAGTCGTGAATGCCCAGCCACGTGTGGGCTGTTCTGTAGATTTATGTATTAAATTTCTATTTTGGTAGGTATAAGGCGAAATGGGAATGGAAATCGATTACAGAAGGCAGTGTAGATGTGAAATTTGCAGTGGACGACCTTCTTGAAATTTCGAGATTTGTTAAAAAGCAGTCTCGAATTAGGTGTAAGTGGTAAAAATAAAGTCCATGTGTTTTGGTATGAACTTGTATGAAATGAATGGCTTGAGTGGTGTGGTGTGAAATCAATAGGTTAATGCTTAATGAGATTAACATGAGGTCTAATTATATGGAATATGGTATTGGTAGCCATGAGATATTAGGAATAAAAATTGTGATTTGCTTTCAATTATATGGAATATAATTGTGAGCATATAGGCCATTGGAGATGAAATTATGAATTGCTTTCGATTGAGCTAAATTGGGTGATGCTTGATGTGTTGGAATTATGCGTGTGGTAGTAGTTGATTGAAAATATACATATTGACATATTGTGTAAATGATTTTGAAAATGACATAATGCATTTTCATATGCAGCTGAGTAGCACAGGAATTGGGTGGGAGTGCATGTGGTATTTTTATAAAAACGGGCATGTTCAGAAAGGAATTTCACGGGATGATATTCGGTGGGTTGGGAGATGGGCCAACGAGATCATTTCGGATGAGGGCAGTATTTGTTCGGGCTCACTGACGATTCACCTCGCGGAGGGTAGTCCGTATTTGTCTTAGAATATTTCGGTAGTATATTTTCAGAACAAAGTTTGGGTTTTGAAAATGATTATTTTTCTCATACATGGCTTAGGCAAGTGTGGTGAGTCGGTGAGGACTCGTGACATGGGGTAATCATGTAGACATTCGAGTAGGATCATGTATTTACTTGGTGTAATGTTTACTTTAGACATTACCTTTGCACTTAGGTGGTGAGTAGCCCACTTAGGGCGATTCTCCCTCTTGAGCTTTAGCTCACCGGAGTCGTGGGACCCCTTTATTTTTCGGTGCGGGGCGCTGGGACACATATTTGGGTTGATTTTGAAGAACGGTTTGTGGCTTGATGGTTTTGAGGACATAACATGTATTAGAATTGTAGATTTTTAATATATGTTTTGTATAATAAAGTGTTATCAACTATTGAATTATTGGGGAGATAATTGAAGAATAGTTATGATAATTGATTTTATAGTATTGGTTTATGAGCCAAAGGCATTTTTACTCATGTTGGGATTATATTGCAATTATTAGATTTGGGGGCGGTATATGCAGTCGCAGAGTATTTGGTGAAACTCCGTCTGAGGAAACTGGAATTTTCTAAGTGGCGTCAGGTAACGACCACCACTTGTGACCGCTGGGTTGACGGGGTGGTCAGCAGGACCCCGAGTTTGGGGGCGTCACAAAAAGAACTCTAAAGTGCCTACTCCAAGGCATACGCTGTGACATTAGCTTTTCTGGATGGTACTTTCGATAGTGCGGTCGTAGTCACTTAATCAACTCGAGCCATCTTCTTTGCCTCGGGTTTAACTCTTTTTGGGTGAAAATATATTGAAGACTTTTATGATGCGTAAGGATCCTACAATGAGCTTACCATATAAATAATGTCTCCATATTTTCGGTGCAAACACATTTGCTTCTATGACTCTAAGTGGAGTGTGTCGGGTAATTCTCCTCATGTTTCTTTAGGCGTCTGAGGCATATGCAATCACCTATCATTACGCATGAAACCGCAACCAAGGCCTTGCCTTGGAAACATGTATAAACCCGCAAAGCCGCTCTTTTCCATTGGGTAAAGCTAGAACTGGAGCTGAAGTCAATCTACCCTTCAACTCCTCAAAACTCTTTTGACATGCATCTACCCAATCATACTTGACATCTTTCCTTGTCAGCTTGGTCAGTGGGGCTGCTATCTTGGAGAACCCTCGATGGAAACTTCTGTAATACTGCTAAACGAGAGGAAGCTTCGACCTCGAAACATTCTTTGAGTGGTTTCAATTTACTACTTCTATTTTAGGGATCCACGCTCCACCCCCTGGCGAAATTACATGACCGAGGAATGCCACCTTGTCGAGCCAGCCGACACTTGCTCAACTTGGCATATAAGCTGTCTCCCTTGGGAGTGCATGTACAATCCTCGGGTGCTAAGATGTTTCCTACGAACTACACGAATACACTAAGATATCATCAATAAAACTGGCAGACTATCGGATAAATTTTGGAATACTAGGTTTCATCAAATCCATAAGCAGTCGGGCATTAGTCAGACAAATGGCATCACCAGAAACTCATAATATAAGGCAGCGTGCTGTCACGAATCTTATCTTAGGTACATCACTCTCTGAACTCTCGACGCTTATGATATCCCGACCTCAAGTCTATCTTGGAGTATGCACCGAGATCCTTGGAGTTGATCAAATAACTCATCAATTCTAGGGAGTGAATGCGATTGCGGATGAAGTAACTACGTTCGGCTGCACATGTCTATCTGTAACACATGAAACTCCGTCTTTCTTTTCACGAAGAGAAGCTGGAGCTCCCCACTAGGATATGCTCGAATAAATCCCTTACTCAACAATTCTTCTAGCGAGGCTTTAAGCTCCCTTAACTGCGGGAGCCATCCTACCAGGAGGAATGGAAATGGGCTCAGTCCCTGGAATCAAATCAATGGTGAACTCCACCTCTCTTTCTAAGAGTAAACTATGATATCATCAGGGAACACATGCGGGAACTCACAATAAGCGAAATCTCATCAATATAGTCCCCTCCTTCCTGTCTCCACCACATAAGCTAGATAACCCTGACAACCTTTACGCAACATTTTCTGTCTTTGTCATGGCGGAGATCATACAGGAAGATAACTCTCTACGTAATCCTCTGAACTTTACCTCCAACTTTCCCCCGGCATATTCGGTACTTCCTTTTATAACAATCTATTGTGGCTCACAGCAGGTGAGATAGCGATCCATGCAGAGAACCACATCAAAGTCCCTCGTATCTAAACTACAAGATCGTAGAACTCATTCTCAGTCGAGAACTCTCTTATCTCACATTTACTCTGTCCTTTGAGTAATGGATCTCATTTGGAAGGAAACTCTCATACGACCACGTAAGTTTGGGTCTCTATGCGGACCACGATCTAAGAATGGCTTGGATGCAAATGAATGCGTAGCTCTGGGTCTACTAAGGTATATGCATCATGCTCAAGAATAGAAATGATACGTGACCACATCGGAATTTGCATCTGCATCTTCTTCGAGGTCCTGACATATACTACGCTTTGAGTCAGGGGCTCTGTCTGTATCCACGGAACCTTTGCCTCTACCTCTTCCACGGCCACCTCTACTGTAATTTGTGTTGGCCCTCTGCTGGGAAGCCTCTCTAGTCGACTTTTTGTGTGCTCGTCTGATCTTGGGGTAGCTAGGCCGGCTTGTGATATCTCAGCCTGTCGGTGAGGACACTCCTAATAAAATGGCCTTCTTGGCCCTGAGTGGAAACACCTCGTCTTGAGATCTCATGCACTCCCCATGGTGGCCAAACCGACACATATGACAAGCGGAGGAATACTGCAGGTGCCCTTTGCTAACAGCCAGGGAGCCTCAACGATCCACGACTAAGAGATAGCTCCTCGACCTTGCACCTCGGCCTGCAACCTCTGCCCTTGTTAACTGCTTTTTGCTATCTTGTCACGGAGCTTTGTTGGGACGTGCACAGTGCACTCCTCTTACTCTTGCTTTCTGCCTGCTCGATACATGATTTGTAGTGCTTTGCTCAACTCTCAGGCGGCCTCGGCCCCAGTCCCCCAATCTGATACAGCCGGGACGTGATAATGCACTCGATCTTAGGTGCGTAGTCACGATAAAAACCTCTTTGCATTTAGGGACTTCATACGCGAGATGTATGGAACCAATCTAACTAGTTCGAATTCTTCTCATACTGGGATCTTGACATATTTCTTACGATTCTAGCAGAAGAACTCCTCAATTTTGAATCATGACTGCAGGAAAGAATCGGTCAGTGAATTCTTGCTGGAATTGGTCCCATGTTATGCCATCAGGATACCTCCTCTCTACGGCATCCCACCAATCTTTAGCCCTGTCTTCCATGAGAAAACTGGAAAACAAGACTCTTTGCTCATCAGTGCAGCCCATAACTCCATAAATCTTATTTACTCGATCTAACCACAGCAGTACATACGGATCACCACTTCTTAGATCATATGGCTTGGCGCCCAGTTTTTGTACTCTCTCTATTGACCTCCCCGGTTCTTCCATAACCTCTCTAGGTGGCGGTGGAGGTTGCGACTGCTGTCGGGTCGCTATTGCTACTATCTGCCTGTCACATTGCCACTTACTTTCCGACCATAAATAGTCACGGCATTTGAGCTCCTTACGGTGCAGCGCGAGATGGTCAGCTTGACTTCTTCTTGGAGAATTTGATTCATAGATGCGGTAGTGGAACACTACGTGCTCGTCCCTATCGATCTTGCGGGGCCTTTCGAAGCTAACGGAACTACTCTCTAGGGCGACCTCTACGTCCTCTTTCACGACATAGTCTTTGAAATTTCCAAAATATAAATTGTATAATACTTTGAATCACTTCATATGTATGTACTCTAGTTGATTATGCATGGTTTTCCGGTACTTATGTACGATACCACCTTGCGTGGTATCAGATTTCCTCAAGTCCTAGGTTATTATATACAACATGCTCTGATACCACCTTGACCACCCCATCCCTGCCGGCGGCTTGGGCGTGCGGTGCCACTCCACACGAAATCGGTAGTTACCTTTAACGACTAAATTCTGTGAAGCGAAGCGTGTGCTAGCAAACCTCACTATAAAAATTTTCTTTTTGTTATAACTTAGGATTTGGTAAAATCTTAGCATTGAGGAAAAACCGAGACATGGTGCATATGATCTAAATTCAAATCTGTATACATCAGGTTTATACTATATCCAAATATAACCAAAGATACCAACACATTCCCATGTAAAATCACTCTTATGTACATACATATGTTCCATTACAAATTCAAAAGTATGTTCAAGCAAAATATAATTAATACACGCGACTTAAACTAATGTCGTGATCCAATCCTATAGTGCTCCAAATATTCATACCAGACCGGAAAATAGTTTTAAATGGAAACTAATGAGCTAAACCCAGCCTGGAGCGATGCTTATAAAAGCGCTATTTTCCTGAAACCTCAAATCAGAAAACTTCTCTTTTTACAATTATTTTCCGTATTATTATTGCTTGGGTGTTTTCAAAACTTTTCTTTGCTTGCTTTGCCATTTTGTTTTTCTTAAAAGCTTCAGAAACTCTTATTTCTGGCTGCTTAGAAGTTTATAAAACTTCTCATAATTTTTCGGTTATTTATCTTGTTTGAAAGTCTCTAAAACTTTCTACGGTCCTTTATTAAAGTTTCTCAAAACTTTTTCATAAAAACTAGAGTCATTTCAACCGCATGCTTTGAAAATAAAACCCACGGAGCTTGCTCAACCATCACAGAATCAATCGGGAGCTTGGCTCAACTGCTTTACTTAAAACTCTCTGAAGCCTTACGACGAACCAATGGTTGATTTTTCAAAATAAATGCGATCATGCTTATAAAGCATCAACCAATGGAGGCCTATTTTTTGCTTATCATGCCCTTGCGAACACTGGGAATTTATGCTCCAATCGTGCCTGGAGAAGGACCTTTCGTCTCGTGTCACCTTTTCATTTTCCTGAATATGGGTGGAATTGACCTCGTGTCGCCATCACCATACTTGGGCTAGGAGCTCATAACCTTATATACCCCCGTACGCGCTACTTCGCCTCTTAAATGCATGATGTATGTCCTAAGTTTGCCGCACTGTGCAAAACTAACTACAATGCATGTATGAAATCCTAACACCACCGTGCACGTACGGATACCTTCCGACCGGCTTGCTTGCTTAAACTAGGGAAGGCCTTGTTTTCACAACCTTTCATTGCTTGCTCGCTTGTTGTTTTTGTAAAATGGTTTACACTTTGTTCATTATCATTGCTTATGTAATATAATTATCTAATATTCTCTTGAACTTCCAAAAATGGTTTAACTTTTCAAAAGTTCCATTTACTATTTGCTTGCTTGCTTAATTATGGTTTTACAATTTAAAACCAATATTTGTTTTTCAAAAAATGGTTTAACTCAAAACCATTTGCTCGCTTTTCATCTCATCGCTGTTTTGAAAATGGTTTGCTTTCGTTCATAAAATACCAAAGGTAAAGCAATTTGTATTAATAATAATAATAATACACTAGTATTGGAAAATGAGTTTGAACACTCACCTCTTTGCTTGCTTAACTTTGAGCAATCGCCCACACTTATCCCGCCTTTACTTTAACCTACAACTCAACGGTACGACGACAAATTAATCGCATAACTTAACGTACTTCCTAGACTTAGTCACACTCTTCATACTCTTTAAAGTTAAGGTGCTAAGGGTTCTATTCCAACTGAATTACCCAATTCGGAGCTAATCAACCTCAAGTTACGCTCAAACAACCCGACTACTTCTATGTCCAAAGCTGATGCAGGAATTTTTCTTGCACATGGCCCCACTTTTGAGTGAATTTTGGTCCACTAGGGATCATAATTTGACGATCTACTTCTTACGTTTTGTTCTCCTTGAAGTCTATTTTACTGCATTCACTTGAATCACCTCAAATCGATAAATGAGGAAGTTATATCGAAATACGAAAACTGGTCGAAAAAGGAAAATCAGAAACATGTCCTACCGGTAGGACTTAATCTCTACCGGTGTGACTTGGCCAAAAATGACCGTGGCAAAGTTCCCACCTCCCAGACTTCCTATTGTACTCCCAGAGGTGAGGGGACTTACCCGAAATGCCCAGATTTTGTTATTTCTCCCACTTTTGATGCCAATTCACTCCATATAACTTCTATAATTCATAATACCTCAAAAACTAACTGGGAAATCATCTAAAAACAACTCCACAACATGTGAATTGGTGTTTTGGAAACTCAAAACCCAAAACCTTAGGTGAAAACTACACTACCTAAGGTCCACCACCCTTTTAAACATCATGTAATTTGATGATTCCAAGTTTCTTTTACATCAATTGGGGTTTTACCCACATAACCCCAACCATTCAAAGGCTTAATGGGCTCTTTGCACAAAACCTAGACCAAAGGAGCATCAAACTCCATACCACAAATTCTAGGAATCTATCAAAACCCAAAATAAGAATTCCATACTTATCTTTGATTCCTTCTCTCCTTCTTCTTCCTTCTCTTCCTCCTCTGGCTCTCTTCCTCCCCTCTTCAAAACCGTGAACCCTAGCTTTGGAGAGACCAAAATGTGATTTTGGTTTTAATTCTCCTTTTGTTAAATTAACTTTCCATAATTTGGTAACTAGCCTCATCTTTTCATTATTGCAATAGCAATTTTTTTCTAATTTCCACTATGGCCCATCTCTACACCTTAAATTTTGATTTTTCATATTCATTTGCATAATGACACTGTATTCTGGTTTAATACCATTACTTCCTGGCTACTAATTTATCATTTCATATTTTAGCTCTCCAAAATATTTCAAGCAGGACAATTGGTAATTCTTATACACCCCATGCTGTCATGTACTGTGACTCTCTCGGATTCCGGGTGTTACAAAGCTCGCTGGTACCAGATGCTTCCATCGTGGACTAAAGACCCTGTGCCTCGGGTTCGACCTCCGTATACGAAAGGAACTCAAATGAATTGCGGATATCCTAGCGGTATGACCCACTGAAAGGTACCCCTCGAGGGGTCACGAAGGGTGTGGACTTACACTATATATAAATATCTATATATACATATCTATATAAATATGTATATAGATATCTATATATATATATATATATATATAAATATATATAAATCTATATAAATATCTATATAGATATATTTCTCCATATGCATCTATATATAGATTTGGTATATAAATATCTATATATAGATAACTATATATATATATATATATATATATATATATATATATATGGTGAGTATATATATATATATATATATATATATATATATATATATATATATATAAATATGTATATATCTATATATATAAATATCTATATATATAGATGTATATAGATAGATATATACATATCTATATATATAGATATTTATATATATATATATATATATTTTTATATATAGATATCTATATATCTATGTAGATTTATATAGATATATAAATCTATATATATATATATATATATATGTAGATGTATATAGATATATCTATATAGATATATACATATCTATATATATAGATATAGACATATATATATATATATATATATATATATATATATATATATATATATATATATATATATATATAGAGTATATATATATATATATAGATATGTATATATAGCCTATATAGATATATCTATATACATCTATATATATAGATATGTATATCCAACAAAGAATCCAAGGGATTCTCACCGAGAACAAAAGGAAGTGAATAGCAATTTCCCAAAGAGGGAAAAGCTTTCACACTCGCTTTAAAATAATCAAAACTTTTGGGCTATTTCAGATAAAATATTTGGATTAGCTCCTATAAGAAGCCACCAATCCCAAACCACCTGAAAGATTTTTCAGACTTTTCATTCCAGCTTAAAAACCAAGAATGAGTTTTTGGCCCGATAAAAAACATATGGTACTAAGCATTTTGTAGTCATAAAAATCAAAAGTTCGAGGGTCGAATAATGTAAAAATCTTTTATGAAAGAAAAGATTCACCCCCAATTTTTTTCATTTTAAGACCTTAAAATTCTTTGGTGATTGAAAAGCAATATCATTACCCCCGGTTCATGATATGAGAAATTTGTACCGACCGTATCTACGAGAGGATAAATTCAGAGAACTTACGTGGTTTCGAGTATTTCATCTAACCGAAATACTCTTTTCATTTTGAAAACTTTTCGACCTCAATCTCACCATAAACC
This sequence comes from Tetrastigma voinierianum, assembly GCA_016808115.1. Taxonomy (NCBI): domain Eukaryota; kingdom Viridiplantae; phylum Streptophyta; class Magnoliopsida; order Vitales; family Vitaceae; genus Tetrastigma; species Tetrastigma voinierianum. The sequence continues at coordinate 177,886 of JAEQBH010001436.1, read as the reverse complement.
CGATATATGATCAAGTTCTAAAATTTGTAGTAACATTTTTGCTCTTTTGTTTGGCAAGCAAATTTTGGAGTTTGGAAAGAAGGGGTTGAGGGATTTCAAGACTTCAACGATGAAGTTTCATGAGATTTGAAGTTTGAGGCCTTTTCTATCGCATAAGAGGCTCAAGTGGGTTTGATAGACTGCTTACCGCTTCATTTTCCCCGTAAAAATTCCCGAATAAATCGTGTAAAACATTTGCAGATCCTTTGATAAATTCAATTTCAAAATCAAAAATCGCATAAAATAGCTTGCTGCATCCGAAAAACTGCTTAAACTAGATTTTGAACATCTTTTGTAAAATCTCTTCGCGCTTTTGCACCAACTCTTAAAAGAAATTTCTTGTTAAAAACATTTACTTTGAAATTTTTGAATGCATAAAACAATGGCTAAAATTTCTTAACCGTTGAATAATTCAATTGTGGACCACTCCAAACACCGTAATGAAATCTAACAATTGAAATTTTGTTTGAAAATCTTTTTTAAGATTCCCCATATCCTATGCCTGGAGGTGACTGGCTCTATGTGATAGGAAAGGCTTCTGGGTGAAGGATGCCTAAGCAAGGAAGTTCCTTAACCTGGATTTTGACTTGTTTGACTACTCCGGGTATGTTCTCGCATTCAAGGTAAAGGACTTTTCTTTAACCTTTGAAATAAAGGCTTAATTAAAATCCTAAGGTTTGGGTAGAACTCAGCTACATAATTAAGGCTACCTAAAAACCTTTGTAACTGTGTTTTATCTTTGATTTCATCAGGAAATTTGTTAGCAAATTCTATTGTTTTGTATAGGTTTATTTGACCTTGATGAATGTCAAACTTAAAAAACCTAATATTTGTTTGAAACAATTTTATTTTTTGTTGCAGAGATTACTAAACCATTATCTCTACAATTTTTGAAAAATTTTTAATGTTTGAAATGCTTCTTCAAAAGGAATTTGAAAATATGAGAACATCATCAATGTATACAATAGAAAATCTAGTGTATTCATTAAATATTTTCATTCATCATATTTTTGGAAATTTGAAGGAGCATTTTTGAGGGCTGGGGAACGGCATTACATTCATCTATACGTCCAAATGGAACTGTAAATGCGCTTTGTACCTATCTTCCGGTTTTAGATTTGGATTTGCCGTAAACCGATTTTTACATCGAATTTGAAAAATATTGTGCATTATAAATCCTTTGAATTAAAATCCTTTTTATTGCACGGATACCTAATCCATTGTAGGACTTTATCTAAATGGGTTTAATTGATCACTAACCTGAGTTCCTCTTTCAAGTTTCAGTTTTCTTGACATAAAAAGTCGCATAACCTACGCGAATGACTCGTCTATTAGCTTTTTATTTAAGAGGTCATTAATCTCTTTTTTTACAACATTCAAGGAGTTCGGGACTCATTTGAATAGCCCTCGCTTTTGTAGGAATTTGCTCTTTCGTGATAAATTTTTTCATATATGCAGGAAACTATACGCTTTCTATTCCGTAACGCTGCCGGTGATATGTAAATAATATATATCTATATATATATATATATATATATATATATATATAGATATATATATATAGTTATCTATATATATAAATATAGTATATATCTATATATATAAATCTATAGATATCTATATATAGATATATACATATTATATATATAGATAATTATATATATATAAATATATATATAAATCTATATATATATATATATATATATATATATATATATATATATATATATATATATATATAGTTATATATATATATATATAGAGAGTATTATATATATATATATAAATCTCATATAGATTTATATATATATATATATATATAGTTATTATCTATATATATAGATGTATATATTATTATCTATATATATAGATGTATATAGATATATCTATATAGATATATACATATATATATATATATATAGATATCTATATCTATATATATATATATTTTTATATATAGATATCTATAGATCATATAGATTTATATAGATATAAATCTATATATATATATATATAGATGTATATAGATATATCTATATAGATATATACATATCTATATATATAGATATAGACATATATATATATAGATATGTATATATCTATATAGATATAGTCTATATATCTATATATAGGATATGTATATATACATCTATATATATAGATTTATATATATATATATCTATATATAGATTTATATATATATATATATATATATATATATATATATATATAGATATCTATATATAGATTTATATATATATATATATATATATATATATAGATATGTATAGATATGTCTATATAGATAAATAGAATATATATATATATATATATATATATATATATATACATATCTATTTATCTATATAGATATATATATACATATCTATATATATATAATATCTATATCTATTTTATCTATATAGATATCATATATCTATATACTATAGTATATATATATATATATATATAAGTATATATATATATATATATATATAGTCCAAAACCGATTGAACAATTCAAAACTCTTATCCATAATAGAAGATGGATAAGGAAATGTTCAAATTAATTTGGTTTTCAAGAAAAAAAAACTTAACAAGATCATATTCCTGCGAAGGTCTTCTAATCTCTTTATTTAGAAATTAGAACCTCCGTAAGATCAAATGTTCAATACTTAAATCTAGAAGGTTAGACTATTCATCTACTATTCCAGATTTAAAATATAGAATCATCTTTATAAAATCAAAAGATTTAAAGATAAAAAAATTTAAATCCAAAAACCCCTGAGAATAAACAAAATAAAAACATCATAAAAAAGAGGTTAGGATGTTTCAAATGTGGTCAAAAGGGTCATATAGCCCCTCTAATTGTAAACAAGGTGTTTTATCGTGATAAAGAAGAAGATTATTATTCTCGAGAATAATACTTCATCTTTTGAAACTCGGGATAAATCTCAAACAAATTCTCAAAATGAAAAGAAATTGAAATGTAAAATTGGCTTATGTCAAATAAATATGTTATCAAATGATCAAGAATTACTTGAAATGATTGGATCGATAGAAGACAAAGAGACTAAAGCAAAATATATAAGAAAGGTTTGGTGTTCCCTCCCCCTCCCCACCCACCACTCAAACAAAATTCAAAACCAAAGCCTAAAATAAATCTATCAAATTCTTATCAAATGAAAGATATGTTTCAATATTATAAACAGAACCCAACTTTTGCAAGATTTATGTGAAGAAGTAAAAACAAAGAAAATTCAAATAAATGAATTAAAAAATTGTACACAAAACCTAGGAGAAAGAATAACCAACTTAGAAATCCAAAAGAATATTTAACAAAGGTTGAAACAAATGAAGAAGTTGAAACTTTTGTACATAGTATGACTATAGTACAAAACAGAGATGGTATACAAAGATAACTTTGAGAATCAACTCGATTACAAAGAAGTTTTTATACCTTTAATTGATTCAGAGCCGATGAATTGTACGCAGGAAGGATTAATCCTCATCGTATATTTTGCAAAAACATCTCAAAGATTATCAATCGCTAGTAATGATCCTTGAAGTTCAATATAAAAATACCACAAGGTCATATTTGCAAAATATATTTGTGATTAAAACTTCATTCTTACTAGTCAAAATATAAGTCATCAAATTGTTTTAGAACTCCTTTCCTAACACAACTTTATCCTTTTCAAATTGATAATAAAGGATTAAAACTAAATATAATGGTCAAGAAATTCTTTTTGAATTTATAAGAGGTATCGAAGTTAAAGAAATAAATCAAGTTCAAGATTTTATTTCTTTACTTCAGCAAAAACAAAAACATGTAAAATTTCTTCAGAAAGAAATACAATATAAGAAAACCGAAGAAAATTTCACAAATGTAACAAATTCAAATAAGAATAAAAATATCCAAACAAATAGAGTAAATCTTTGTTCTTCTATACCAAATGCATTTTGAATAGAAACAAAGATATGGTTTCTTTACCATATGAAAAGATTTCTCGAAACAAATTCCTACAAAGCGACCTATTCAAATGAGTCCCGAACTCCTTGCTTGCAAAAGAGATTAATGATCTCTTAAATAAAAACTTATAAGACCTATCATTCACCATGGAGTTGTGCGCCTTTTATGTCCCAAAAGCTTCCTGAATTAGGAAAGAGGAACTCCAAGGTTAGTGATTAATTATAAACCATCGAATAAAGTCTCTACAATGGATTATAGGTATCCAATACCTAATAAAAAGGATTTAATTCAAAGGATTTATAATGCAACAATTTTTTCAAAATTTGATATGAAATCCGGTCAGTAAATTCAAATGTTCTTAAGATAGATACAAACTCGCATCACCGTTCATCGCATAATACGAACGAACGTGATGCCGCCAGAACCCGCGCCATTTCAATATTATTATCGAATATCCAACGAACATCGGATTTTCCACGCAGTTCGATATTATTATTTCCATATTGTGCATTCAACTGAAGGCCATTTCAAACGATTTATGCAATTTCGCCAAAACGTAAGAGATAATGGTTTGAACTCCATCGGCATTAATCAGTCAAACAAACATTGATAATGAAGATCGATATTCATCAGCGCCCAACAGTTATTAATATATACGAGAGTTACTGATCACAAAAACGTCTCGTTGAATCAGTTGATTAAAAACACGTTGTTAGTTGTTCGGTACGCCCAACCATGCAAGAGTTTACGCCCAAACCAGGATTTTTAATCGCCTTTATTTCGTGTTGTTACAAAAAACCTGTCTGTCCAGAACACCGTATTTCAAATCAAACAAAACTGAGCTAACATAGAACCTCCCTGGTTTGCAACCCTTCATCCAAGTTTCTAGTCATAGAGACAGATGCCTCCAATATAGGATATGGTGGGATTTCAAAACAAGATTTTCAAACAAAATTTCAATTGTTAGATTTCACTGCAAGTTCGAGTGGTCCACAATTGAATTATTCAACGGTTAAAAAAGAAATTTTAGCCATTGTTTATGCATTCAAAAATTTCAAAGTGATGTTTTCAACAAAAAATTTTTAAGAGTTGATTGCAAAAGCGCAAAAGAAATATTGCAAAAAGATGTTCAAACTTAGTTTCAAACAGTATTTTTGCCGTACGGGCAAGCTATTTTATCTGCTTGATTTTGAAATTGAATTTATCAAAGGATCTTCAAATGTTTTACCTGATTTCCTTTCACGGGAATTTTTACAGGGAAAATGAGCAGGCAAAAGCCAGATCCAATCAAACCCACTTCAAAAGCCTCTTATGCAATGAAAATGTGACGCCCCAAACCCGGGGGTCCGTTGACTACCCGTCAACCCGCAGAATACTCGTGAATGTCGGGTGACCCGACATTTTTCACGAAAATCGGGCAGAGTCTCCTTTGTACGGGGAGCTCTACCCAAATATTACTATCTCGCAACACCGTCCCAAATAAATTCAATATATTCACAATATGAGTAAACCGCCACTGGGCCCATAAATAATTCCTCATACTACAACAACAACTATATCCAATAGTTTCAAAATAGTTAATAATTCACTCTTATACAACACATATATCAAAAAATTAGAGAATTCTAATACATGTTTCAAATCATCAGCCACAACCCAAATTTTCTTCTAAGACCACCTCTATGACGTGCTGTCTCCGCATGCTCCTCAGACCAGAAAATAAAGGGGGGTCCCACGACTAAGTGAGCTGTGCTCGCAGGAGAATCGCCCTAAGTGGGCTACTCACCACCTAAGTGCAGTGCAATGTTCCAATTTAAACACACATTCAAGCAAATGCAGATCCTACTGAATGTCTACATGACCAACCTGCATCCCGAGTCCTCACCGACTCTCTCACACTCGCCAAGCCCCGTATGAGAATATTTGTTTTATTAGTGGGCAACCTCCTTACGAATATATATCAATCGGGCCGCTCCGACGATTGATATATATATTATTTGTTTGTGGACTACCGGGCGAAGGAGAGATTTAACTGTCGCCTGATTTCCAAAGGCTGATATATTATTTAGTTTGTGGACTACTCCTCCGGCGAATATGTATCAACCGGGCCGCCCGACGATTGATATATTATTTGGTTTGACTACCCTCCATGGCCAACATTTTAGACTACCCTCCTAACCATTTTCCCTTTCTCTAGATCTTCATCTCATGCACTAACTCCTATATTCTAGGATGTCGGTATTATGGAATGCATGTAAAGGCCCAATACGCTTCAATCACATGCAAACATATCAACATGAATATATTCGCACAATATCCAATCACACAATCATGTCATGTAATTAATCAATTTAAGCATCAAGATTAGCTCACTTGGCTATGATCATACACGAGTAATTTAATTTAAATCACTCGATCAAACACATGTTTTCACGAAAATATATTTTCAAAACATTATTCCGGGAATAGTGAAACCCTCGTTTACTATTCCCGAAAAATCACAAAAACAGCGGTTCACTCAGTGAACCCGAAATCCACGGCCATTCCCGGCCCAATGCATACCAAACAACCATTTAATACACAAGTTAGACCAACCCACTCCCAAACAGCCCCTAACAACCAGTGGAGCAGCCACGTCGCCCATCTCTTCCCCTCCAACAAAAATTCTAACACTTCTCGTCCATGTTTTAGGTTCGACTTGCCGCCCATTCCCGCCTTTGTAAGGTAAATACATGATTTAAAGCAACATCGACACCCAACAAATTCCCCACCGATTTTCCGGCAGTCACGGCCATCCAAAAACCCAAACAATTTCACAATTCGGTCCCATGTTTTTGGGGACTGATCAAACGGCCCTCACGTCTCAAACTAACCGAAACATCGAAACCCTTAAAATGGGAATAAACTCAAGCAGGGGTGAAAATCCTACCTCTTGGAGCTGTCAAAACTCGCAAACCCGGGTCCACGCTGCAGCTCGGCCTTCCGCTGCAGAACGTTTTCCCTTCTTGTGTTGAAGACCGCCAACGGCTAGATCTCTTGCAAATCTAGAGAGAAGCCCTCTCTCTCTCTAAAAGCTCTCTAAAATGGAGCTACTGCATCACTCAAAAATGGCTTCCCACGTTTTTGGTTGGCTAAATGAGGGAGATGAATCACTATTTGCTAATTTGGCCTTCTAGGTGACTTAAAGTCAAATTTGCACGCCTAATATGTCCCTTTACCAGATTTGATATTCTATGACTATCTCGGCCGTCCATTTTCATCATTTCTCTACCATACCACTTATAGACATGAGTACATGCTATCTCGGCGGCTTTTTGTCGACGTGAAACTGATTGACGCAGACCCGAAGCGATGCCTCAAAACGTGCCGACCCGACATCACCTTAAAATTACGAAATTTTACGTATAAATAGATTTTATGAGATCGACCCAACGGCATAATCCGTTTTTTTTCATCCGAGATCTAGAGAATACTACGGATTTTGAATCGTAATATAATTTTGTAATCAAAATACGCGATTTTGCTCCTTATTTAAATTGGAATTTTTCGGGTCTTAAGGTAGGGTGGTACCTCAAACTTCAAATCGTTCAAGTTTGGGAAATCATAACCTTCTTTTCAAATAAACACCAACTCCAGTACCAGTTACTAAACAAAAGAACAAAATTGTTACTAAATTTTAGAACCCGATCATATATCAGCTCTGGAGATTGAGGTCAAAAGATTTTTCAAATGAAAAGTATTTCATTTCAAACGAAATACTAAAACCCGTGAAATTCTATGAATTCATACTGTATATACGAGTCCTGCTCAAATATCTCATGTCATGAACCCCGATGGCAATGACTTCTACTTACTCAAATGCAAAATTTTGAAAGTCATTAATGAAAGATTGGGGCCAAAATATTTTTACCCACAAAAGACTGTCTCAACATTTTGATCTCAAACTTTTGATTTTTTATGACTACAAAAATGCTTGGTACCATATCAGACGCCAAAACTCATTCGGGTTTTTTAACTCGGGATGAAAGTTCAAAACTTTTCCAAATTGGTTTCAGGAATGATGGCTTCTATGGGAGCTAATCCAAATATTTTCTCATTCCAAATCACCAAAAGTTTTGATTATTTAAATCAAACTCGTGAAAGTTTCTTTCCTCCCGTAAATAGCTATTCACTTTTTCTTTTGTTCTCAATTAAGAATCCTTTGATTCTTCAAGGGGATTTGTGTACCCATCAATCCCATCCAAGCCCATTCCCTAAGTTTGCCAGTACCCAAAATCAAATTAGCGTGCCACTTTCAAAATCTCGGTGCCTCAAAGCTTTGATGTCACAAAATGGACTGCCGAAAAGCCCAATTTGAAAAGCCCTTTCTTCAAAGGCTAAGGGTACTGCTTGTCCCAACCTTGCCAGCCGCCCGATATGAAACTCATTTCCTTGAATACGGCTTACGGGGCCTATCTGAGCAAATCCAAGCGGCGGCGAAGGCAGCTTTCCAAAACTTCATTTCGGACTGAGGCGAGGATGACCTGATGCGGCCTGACCTTCTTCCAGCAAAATGAAGACATGTGCTACGGCCTCCCCCTTCGCTCCCCCTTGGTAAGGATGATAAGGAGGATATCAACATCTTCAAAGCCTTTGCCTCGGAGAATGTACAAGCTCAAAAAATTCCAAGAAATCAGATTACGGATGCTTTCTTCGGCGGATTTGGCTGAAGAATGGAAAATGCGGACCCACGAGTGGTGTGATAGCATCTTAGATCATTTCCAAACGTTGAGGCTGTCCCATTTCAAAAAGCAAAAGCTCCCGCGCGAGAAGAAAACAAAATTCTTGACACAAAAAGCGGTGACTCTTGAAAAGCAGAGGCAATTGACTCTTCAAAAAGTGTGACCCTTCAAAAAGTCACATGTGATCATTGTGTGGACGTCAAAGTTTTTATTTCAAATCGAAAATTTCCTATATAAGGAGGGGTTGTGTAGCTAGGCGGGATAAGTTTAGAGATAAGGAAGTTAGAGAAGCTCTACGAGCCTTATCCAACTTTGCTTACTAGCTTTCTTTGATCAAAAGCTTGCATCAAAGTTTGTAAGTTTTCAAAGTTCAATAAATTCCAAATTCAAATTTCAATCTTGTTCTTTATTTGATTCAAAATTGCATCTTGTTTGCATGTTTGTTCAAATATATTCAACTTCAAATAGTATGTCGAGTGGAAACCTCAAACCTCACGAACCCACTAAGTGGTGTTTAAAAACGAGAAGCTTAGTTATTTGTATGTGAGTACTTTTGAAGAATCAAATTTCTTATTTACTCTGCTCGAAATTTTAATATTTCTTTGTTCAAAATATATATGTTCAAATTGTTTAAGGTCTGTAGAGAATTGGTATCGAGCGAGTTACGGCAAGTACGATTAATTTTGTATTGTATTCTTTCAAAATAATTGTGATTCCCACAGGTTAGTGTTGAAATTCGACCAGTGTATCGGATTAGGTCGTAGTAAGCCACAGTAATGTGGTAGGTGGGGTCCCGGTGGTGTTCCCTCTAAATGTTAGAATCCCAGTCTTGTAGAAAGGATAGAATGTCAAATTTCATCAAAAAATTTATGGAGCTACTATGGTTCAAATACTAGTTCATCCGGGATAGATGAACAATTTAAGACAAATACAAGAAAACAGCAATTTGAAAACAAACTTTGTTTTTACATAGAAAGATTGGGAACAGTATATCAAAGTGGGAAATGCGAAACAAAATATTAAGAACTATACAAAATAGGAACTTTTGAATTCAAAAGATTATAGAATCAAAATCTCTGAAAATACTCATTCAATAGGTTACGAGACGAAACTATTGAACTTCCTAGATCTTAAGGATCTAGAACAAATTCAAAGAAAGGGCAAAATTCTACATATAGGAGCTATCTAGGTAGCAGCCAAACCCATAACCAGGTTAGGGTTAGACAAACCTATATGTATATGTACGCGTGATGCAAGACATAACAAATTCCGATTCCCTTTTTAAGTTAATGGAAACAACAAATACATCGTTTGGGCCAGGTGTATTTCACCATTATCCAAATCTAGAGTTAGGGCGTATGAATGATAAGAGCATTCGCCCAAAGCATAACTAAACATTGAAAACTCAAAATTATGACATGGATCTAGGTCGAAATATCACTTATAGTATACGGGGTATGCTACAAAGTAATGACCTCGTAGTTAATCCAATTGCCTTTTGTCCTCACCAAAAGATCAAACATTAATTTGGCAAGCAAATGAAAAAAATTCAACAGTCATAATTCCAAAACCAATTCCATGGGAATGTTTAACACAATCCTCTGAATGGAATTTCAAACAACTCTTAGCTCCAAAACCCAGATGAACAACCAAGGCTACTTATCCATAATAGAAGATGGACAAGGAAATGTTCAAATTAATTTTGAGCCAAGAAAAAGAAAACTTAACAAGATCATATTACTTGAGGTCTTCTAATTCTTATTTAGAAATTAGAACTCCTTCCAGAAGATCAAATGTTCAGTTAAACTTAAATCTAGAAGAAGTAGACTATTCATCTACTATTCCCAGGATTTAAAATATACAAGGACTGAATAACATTCAAAACTCTCGGTCAGGTCTCAACATTTTCTCAAATGATGTCACCAAATGATGAGCCCTCTCAGCTCAACATGATGACAGCAGAAAATGTGTTTGAAATAGACAAAGAATACTTGAGAAAAGAAGCAAAATCTGAAGAACATAAAGAAAAAAGCAAATGGTTTTTCTCAAAATTATCTCAAGAAACAAAAGAGAAATTTAGAGAACAATGGTATCTGTGAGACCCCGGAAAATCCAGATTTCCTAGGGAAGGATAAAATAGTAATTTCGGTTGAAAAACTGGAATTTTTCTAGATCTCGGATGACGAAACGGACTTCCCCGTTGAAATCGTCTCGTGGAATTTAGTAACCACGTCGAATTTCGTTGGATTCCGAGGTGGTCGGGATTTCACGTTTTTCGAGGCGTGGGGTGTCGGATGACACATGGCAAGATAAGGGGATGCCACTTGGCACCACAAGTGTGTGACACTTGGCATCAAAAGTAGTGGCTCACAATTAAGCCATGTGTGGGAATTGAATCCCATGGCTCACATGAAGCCATGTGGTGATGATGTCATAAAGGGGCATTATGAAATAAAAGAAAAAGAATGGAAAATTTATGGCCACACAAATGGGTAGAGGAAAGGAGGAGGAAATTGCCTCCTTTGACCGAATGATGATTTCTCCAAAAGGGGGAGAAAAAGGACCAAAGGAGAAAAGAAGATGGGAGAGAAATGAGGAGGAGAAATGAGAAAATGAAAGAGAAAAGAGAAAGAAGAAAGAAAGCAAAAGAAAGAATTCGTGGAGAGGAGTCACGGTGGCCAAACATGGAGAAATCCTAGAGAGAGAGCGTCCTGACTTCTCTCTAGGTTAGTAGGAGAGGAGATCCGGCCGTCGGTTCTTTTCGAGATGGAAGGGGAAGTGTTCACGGAGAGGACAGCCAGCAGTGGACTCGGGTTTGGGAGTTTCTTCAACTTCCAAGAGGTAGGATGTTTTCCTCACTTGATTGCACAACCTAAAGGCTTTATAATGGTAGGGGTTGTTTGTGGGAGGCCATGAGAGGCCATGTAAATTAGTTCCATGCTTTGGAATTAAAGAGGTATGGATTTCATGATCGAGTTTCGGACTATGTGAGTTAGGGTTTTACTAGAGCGAAAGTTTCTAGGTGTGTCAGTTTGTTGTTGTGATAAATAATGATTAAGACCAATATTATGGTTTCATGTTTTGTGAAGGGGCCGTGAGGTACCCTGTTGAATGGTCCCAAGTTGAGACCTTGTTGTGTGTTATGGCTTGCTTGAATAACATGCTAAGTGTGGAAATATGATGTTGATGCATGCTATTTGATGTATTGATATGGTTCCATGGAAGTGGAATTATATGTATAAATTATAATGTTCCATGGTTTGCAATGTTTCATGTAGTGCTCATTCATGCCATGTAACATGAGGAAAATGCATTGACCATCATGCATTTCATATGCACGGTCTCACATCGCGTCCAGGTGGTCGGGTGTGGGTGCGGTGCGGTTTATTCATCGGTGTTGGTGAGTGGGTCGTGAGCTCGGGAAAATGGGACAAAGTCAAGGTAGAGATTCCGCAGAGTGTGTAAATGATCAAAGCCGATAAATTACATGTTTTTTGGCGGAGCAAGTTGGTGGTCCCCGGTGAAAGTCCAGCGGGTTATTCACGGTTAGACATGAATTCTGCAAGCGATCTGTGGATCGTGAAAATGTTGAAAAAGGCGTGCGGCGTCCTACAGTGTAAACCGAATCCGTTGCCTGAAAATAAAGGGAAAGAATCAAAAATCAGTTTTGATAAATAAAATTGGAGGGTGTCGATGGTTTAGTCATGGTGCGGGTTTAGTCACGCTTGGCATTCAGTGTGAGAGTCGGTTAGGACTTGGGTCGCCGAGCGCGAGGGGTTGCATCTCATGCATGTTATAGACATTTCATATAGAATAATTGTATGAAATGTGATTGATTGTTATATATGCCATTGCATATGCATTTTAGGTGGGAGTAGTAGCGTAGGAGAATTTCTCTTTTGGGCTTTGCTCACCCGTCGTGGGACCTTTCGGTGCGGGGGACTATCCGGGAGACGGCTTTCAGTGAGAGGTAGTTTTTGAGAAGAAAATGAAATGTGGCTTTAAGTAAATATTTGTAAATAACCTTATTTATAAAGCTTTTTGTAAGTGGCATGCCAAAACCTGAGAAAATAGTTGAGACATTTGTTTTTATGCGTATGGATATATGAGCCCTTGGCTATATTACTCCATGCGTGTCTCTTAATACGAGACATATAGATTTAAGCGAGGTTGGCGGGTAGTCAACGGACACCTCAGTTTGGGGGGCGTCACGTGTCAAACTATGGAAACAATGGAAATGAATATTCGATGTTCACATTGTGGCCTTGATCCGGGGTGTCGGGTTTGACTACCGTCGACCGCGGAAATCACGTGTCTCACATCGTGAAACACGTACATGTAAACCGACCCGATTGGGCGTATATCCCATTCAACACAATTATATATTTTATACAAAAATGATTTATTTACAATTGTGTTTAATTACAATTATCTGAAATGGGTTTCTTGCCGAATTTTACAAAACAAAATTACAGATAAGGCCGTCTTAATTAGTTTCTTCGCTGTAAGGCCCAGTGATTCCATCCCTAACGTCTTGGTACCTAAAAAAAAATAGTCCCACTGACGGGGGTGAGCAAAGCCCGGTAGTGGAGATTTCCCTCTTGGATTACTCCGCTAAAGTACGATGCAATGGCACCTGAGCATATTACGTGCTATTATATCACTCATGCATATATTAACATAATTTTAATCCATACATCCTTATTATTCGTTTATAATAACATAAACTTAGCTCACATAAGAATTTAAAGGCACTATCAAGTGATTCGTCTTGGAGGCCCCTTACAACATCACACAAACATGTTATTTTTCTCATGGTAATAATAACATGACCTGCATAATCGACAAAACACGAAGCGGTCAGTGTGGGCCTGTCCAAAACACTCTAGGGATTTCCTAACTCGGTCCAAAGCTTTTGGAACCGAAACCACGACCATCCAGGCCTCAACAAATCCCCATCCATTACATAACCCTTAAGCAAGAGTAAAGCAAGTAGGAGAAAAACCCTGCAGCCTGCAGGTTTGTCGAAACTCCCCGAAGCTGACAACCACGTGTAGTCCTTGCGGGTGGGGGCTTGACTTTTGCTCCTTGTCTCGTTGGAAGCCAGCGGTCCGATGGCCAGAGATTTTAGAGAGAAGGTGGAGTCTCTCTAAAACCTCTCTTCCCTCCTCTCCCTTTCTCGGTTGGTCTCTCCTCTCTCTTCCCTCTCGTGAGGCGATTTGGAGAGACTTGGTCGAGGAAAGTCCTCTCGTCGCCACGTATCCGTTTCTCATTGGACACCTTGGATTACCCCTTATCTTATCAATCTACCTTGAGATATCCCTCTAATGGCATCACATGCCATGTCACAAGTGAGCCCGCCCGACCTCAGAAGTTTATTTGCATCTGCCTTTGGACATGTAGGCGCCTCTGGGCCTCCCAAAGCGTGCCAAGTGTCATGCATCCCCCTCGGGTGCCTCGAAAACGTGAAATTCCATTTGTCTCGAGATTCGACCAGTCGGCCGATGGCGGCTAATTTGTGAGCGATTCAACGGTGAATTTTGTTCGTCATCAGAGATCCTAGAAAAATTCCGGATTTTTCAGCAGAAATTACCATTTTATCCTTCAGCAGAAAACATGGATTTTAGGGTCTCACACACATATTTTGATATTTATGCAGCAACAATCAAATAAAATATCCCTTTTCTCAAATAAATATGTTCCAAATGAATGGAAGTCAAATACTACTTCGAAAGAAGATAGTATCAGCCATCCCCCTTTGGAAGGAAATAAAAATAAAGGCTCGAGGTGTAGAAATAATAGCCTCACCTTTTAAACAAATTGATTCAAAGAAGATGAAACGAGGCCAATAAGCGAAAGATATAAAAGGCATTCGGCAACAAAATAATTTTACAAATCAAATTCTAGGAACACTTTCTACTCAATTAAATAGAATTGAAAATAAATACTTTCTGAAAAAATTATAAACACGAAAAGGAAGAAAAGAAAACAAAGAAGAATGTATATTCAAACCCAATAAAACCCCTTAAATTGGAGGTAATACAAAGTAATGATGATGAATTTATAAGACTTTTAACACAAAATTAGCGAATAGAAATAAAAGATCCCCTCTTGTTCAAAAACCCAAGTAAGCTTCTTAAGTGGATCGAAACAAATTCTATTGTTTGAGAAAACTTATTGGTGTCTTTGACAAGAAGAAGAACAAATAAATAAGTTAAAAACTTGGCATCAAAGATCAAAAACTTTTATCAAGGCCTACTCCTCGGATTTACAATTTGAGGAAAAACAACCAAAACAAAATAGTTATAATATATTGACATCTGTTCTTGGAATATAGATTAATAACTACGAACTATGAAATCTTCATTGTGCCGTCGAATGCAAATGGCGACTCTTTGCTTGTTGCAAGCAGATGATTGGAATCTTTGTCAATTAGTCACGACGGGTTTGTTTTATTAAAACTTTGGTGGGAGAAAGGAACTACCTAAGTGAAAAGAAAGATTTCATATTTTAAAAAGTACAAATGAGGAAGGAGAACCAAAACTCGATCATAAGATTGAACATGCTACTCTTAAACACTTCATAGGTGATCCAAGCATTTATGGAGAAAGAACTTCTGAAATTCTACAAAACTTAAGATGTAGAACACTAAGTGACCTTAAATGGTATTATGATGTGTTCTTAGCAACCTTGATGGTAAGAGCTTATGCTAGATCTTCTTACTGGAAGGAAAGATTCCTTTATGGTCTTCCTAAGGCTTTCAAGCCAATTCAAGAAGCCCTTAGAGAAAAACATGGAGAACAGTCAATTTGACTCCTTACTTATGGAATCTCATAAGTATAGTCAAAGAAGGTCTTAAGTTGTGTTCTCAACTTAAACTCAATATCAAATTAAAAAAGACCTAAAAGCTTCTAAAAAGATTTAGGTTCTTTTGTGCTCAATATGGCATTTCGTGCCAATTCCACCCTAATCCAAATTTCCAAAAATCAAACCTTAAACAAAATTCAATAATTTTTCCTTATATAGATTTAGAAGTAACAATGTTATAAATTAAAGAAGTACGTTTAATTGTATTGGTATTTGTTAATTTTAGTTTGTAACACATTTACGTTTAATTTATTCACTTTCAAATATTACTTTTAAAATTGAATACTGAATGATTAATAAATATTTTTTTGTTAAATAGTTAAGGTTTTTGTACTTTTACCTTCAAAAAAGTTTAACTTGTGGGTTTTATTTCTATTTTTTTTAAATTTTGAGTTTATAAAAAATTAAAATATAAAAGTATAAAATAAGATTAAAAATATGAAAATTATTAATATTATAAATAAATTTTATTATGAATAAGAAAAATATTTTTTATATTTATTAAATTACTTATTAATATAGGTAAATGTATTGATATATCAAAAAAGTTGATTTAATTTATTCCAGTTATTACACAAAAAAAAAAAAATCCAAAAAAAAATTTGAACACTAATTGGAAAAGAAAAAAATCGAAGCAAGTTCCGTTGGGGGTGAAAAAAATAGGGAAGAGTGGCATTTGTGGAAGGGGAGATGGCAAATTGGGAGTGTTGGACTTGGATGGGGAGATGAACATTTTTGTCTTCACAAAATATGTATCAATGGCTTAATTTTGATGGTCTATCAAATAAGGGTTCATCTAACCTTCAAAACATAATTTCTCATCATTTTAAGGTATTGGACATATATAATTTATTTTGAAAAATAAAATTATTAAAATAGGTTAAAAATAAAAATAATATCAAAAATTAGTACATAAATAATAAAGCGTAGCTATTTAATATAATATTGAATTTTTTATCTTAATGTTGTAGTTATTTATTATAGTATTAAAATATTTTGAAATTTTTTAAAATTAATGTCATAATCAATGACTATGATTACCAGTATTGACTTAAATTTTTTTTTAAAAATAGATGATAATTTTTTTATTTTTTGAAAGAATAGATGATAAATTTTGTATATTAGTTTTAAATGTTATTTTCAATTTCAACTTATTTTTGATAAAAATTTTTTAAATAACCTAAATATCTGTAGAACTCAATTTTAAAGTGGGGAAAGCAGTCATACAAATGTGATGTTAGTGTTCTGTTTGGGCGAGGAGTTAGGCGCCACATCCTCTCCTTAGTGCCGATAAAACAATGAGAGCTAATGTCTATCATGTCAAGGATAGGCATTAACCAATACTAGAATGACACGTGGAATAGAACAGTTCAATCAAAAGACGCTACTTGTGACCTTACAGAGCACACTCTTGTCTACAACACAATCATGCTTCCATTAGTTGCATCTTACAAGGCCATGTCACGTGATCTCTCACATGGCGATTCCATCCCCATCTTTGCATTATTCTTTTCTTCCTCCAATGTCTTCTTGCCATCTGTAATTCTTTTTTAGCTTTTAAGAACATTTTTGTTCTAATTCTTATTTGTTGAATTGTTTTGTTTTGTTTGTCTGGGATGTTTCATATGATTCGAATTCAACTCCACTAGTTTTTTGTTTTTTAGGGGATTAGATTCAATTCAAATATGATTAATGGAGTTTATGTTTGGGAGTGGAATTCTTAATTAAAAAAACACATAAACTCAGAAGAAGTAAAAATCCCATTAGAAACTTTAATTTCATTTTAATATTTTTAAATATGTTTTTAGAAATAATTTTTACACAAAGTGTCTTATTTTATATATATATTTATAAATTAAATTTTAAAATTTTAAACAAAATAATTTTAAAATGTATATTTGAAATAATAATTTAAAAGTTTTGTAGATTAAAAATAAAATAAAAATTTTGGTTATCAAATATATCTTTTTATTTTCTTATTTGGAAAAAACAAAAAAGTTATCTTAGAAACGGTTTCCACCTGCCCCTTACATTTTTATCCCAAATTTAAGTTCAATTTTTACAATAAATTGTTGGACTTATGTTTTAAAAAGCACTATGATCAGTTGATGAAGAGCCAAAAATTAATCATGGACCATTAGATCCCCCGAACTAGTTAATTAGTGATATAGTCTATTAATAATTATTTAAAAGATAAGAAACCAATAATAAAACAAAGTTTGGTGCTTAATATGCAAGAAAAACACTTATTCCTAAAAGAAATCTACTCGATCTAACATGGCAGGGATAGAGATTGCTAAACTATTAGCCTCCTTACTTTCAATGGATTTCTTATATAGAGATTGCTACACTTGGCCTATTTGTCCCTCCCTTACTCTCTAATGGATTTCTAATTATAAAAAAAATGAGAATCTGATATAGGTGGCTTGGTGTACGCTGATTGTGGTTGCTTGTTTGACAGTAACCTATAAGGTTAAATTTTGATTATATAAATAGACCCATTTCCTTAGGACCTTGATATATTCTCCATATGGGTCTTTACACACATACGTGGGTGTTCTTTCCTTTAGTCTCTGGCAATTAGGCGCGCCTACACCTAGATTTGTCGCAATTAGAATAGCTTGAAAGGTTCAGCGCCCAGAGTTAGTAAACCTAAGCCCATTGACATTAGTGTATCACATATCTTATCAATCATGATCAGGCTTCCGTTACCATTGATCCAACAATTAGTATCGAGCCTGGATTGAATCAGTAATGTGGTAAACCGAATCATTATATTTTTACATGTATATTTGATCTAATTAGATATATGACGCCTAGGTTTTATGTTTCATGTTATTTATATTTTTGTATGAATGAATGTTTTATTTTGGCCTTAATCCATGGTAGAAATTTGATTGTATTTTTTTTTTTTTATGTAACTTGGAGGCTAATCATAAGATTAGGTATTCCTCATTGATTTATTTATTTATTTATTGGATAATTCTATGTAAATTCGGTTGTGGATAATTATATAATAAGTATACAAAGTGGAACAATTTGCATGTTGTTGTTCATTTGTTTTTCGGTGTGAATCGAAGCCTCGGTTTGGCATACCAACACCATAATCATGGGGACACAAAGGAGGGTCGGTGGGAGAAGAGGGTCATTGGAAGACCCGACCGTGCTTACACGTGTCGCATAAAGCGATTGAGACTAGGACTCTGGCTTAGTGCATAGGGGCACGATGCTAGCTTAAGATTGGAATCAAATTTGGCCCGGCTAATCCCTTTCTTCGTGATCTACCTCCTTATAAGATTTAGGTGTCCAAGGTCACGTAGTGAATGGCGATGATTTGGATTTTTGGCCCGGGCGTTGCTTAGGGTGTGTAGTCTCGGATTTGGGCGGAATTTGACGATATGTTCCTTAAGTGTTGTTCTATCCCTCGCTCCTAAAATTTCATGATGATTCAAGCTTTGTCGCGGTGTGACAACGATTTTGCTTTTTGATTTTAGCGTGCGTGGGGGCGTCCGGGTGGACAGATGTTGGCTGGTTGGTTCCTCGTGGTGATATACCTTCCCGCGTCGTGATGATCAAAGTTGTGTATACGGTGATTGTCCACGATTTGGTGCAACATGAGGGACTAGTTAAGAGTTTTGTGTTTTTTGGGCTTAAAAACCCTAGAAATCAATTCTAACTTAATGCACAATTCAAAGAATTTCAAGACCTGATGGAAAGATGGATTACAGGCTAGATATCAAGTTAGGGTTCTTGGCCCTATTGGGCTTGTTATTTTCATTTCTTCTAGGAAACCATGGATTAAGGGCCCATTATTTATTCTTTGCTTATAATTGTTTTTATATAGATATAACATATGATGTATGCTTGCCATGCTACTTAGAAATAGGTAGTACCATATAATTTCATCATGTGATATATACATATGCATAATGATATTTGTTTTGTCTAGATAATACATTATGAAGTATTTAGTTGAATTAATGTAAAATATTGAATAGTGAAGGTTAAAATTAATTTAATTAATTTGAAACCTACGGGCTCCACGTGGGTCCAATAATAAAATGACATGATCGAATTTTATGGGATTGGAACTAAAATAATTTCAAAATTTTAATAAGATTATACGACCCGATATCGATAATACTAAGAAAGATAATTTTGAAATTAAATTAATAGGTTATCACATTCAATTTGCATAACATTAATGTCTAGATATTATTATTATGGAAAACCCTAATAAATTAATGTAAATATTGAATGGTGCATGTTAAAATTAATTTTATTAATTTGAAGTATGTAGACTCCATTAAGGATCCAATAATAAAATAATTATGTAATGCCTCAGCCAGATAAACATGATCGGATTTTATGAGATTGGAACTAAAATAATTTCAAATTTTTAATGAAGTTGTACGACCCAAAAATCGACTATACTAAGATATTAAAGATAATTTAGAAATTAAATTAATGGTTATCACATTCAATTTTATTAACATTAATGTCTATATAATATTATTATTATTATGGAAAACCCTAATAAATTAATAAAATATTGAAGCAGTGCATATTAAAATTAACTTGAAACATGTGGGCTCCATTAAGGATCAATAATAAAATGATTATGCTAGCGAATAAACATGAGAATTTTATAGAATTGGATCTAAAATAATTTCAAATTTTAATGAAGTTATGCGACCCAGTATCGACAATACTCATATTTAAAAGATAATTTTAAAAATTAAATTAATGGTTACATTCAATTTTATTAACATTAATGTCTGAATATTGTGGCGCTGAGCGAAGTCGTTGACTACGTCAGCCCGCGAATCTGAGAGTGGAAGTCGGGTTGCGACGCCGCTAGAAAATCGACGGGAGTCTCATTCTTCTGGGGCTACGAATAAAACTATATAAACGTCCCAATCCTTAATATATGCAATATATATATATCCAATATTATAAAAATTTGTATCAGTGTCATCAACACATATATCAAACTATATCCAATAGTTTCAAGAGTTGAATGTTTTACTCTTGCTCTGACATATATTAAAATACTGATTCTAATACATGCCAAATATCATCAAGCCACACCACTGCTTTCTTCTTATCCAACCTCAGGGCCAGGCGAGTCTTCCGCCTGCGCTGCTGTGCATGAAAAAGGGGATCCGCGACGGGGTGAGCTAAAGCTCGATGGGAGAATCGCTCTAAGTGTTATACACTAGGAGTGATTCACAATGTTCCAATTTTGGCAGCCATTCAAGCAGTATGATCTTACTTGAATGTCTACGGCGACTGACTCAGATCGAGTCTCCGACTCTCTCACACTCGCCGCCTTGTATAGGAATTATTGTGTTATTAGTAGGCAGCCCTCCGATGAATATATATCAATTGGGCCGCTCAGGCGATTGATATATATTATTTGTTGTGGACTACCCTCGGGTGGAATGATATCATTGGGCGCTCAGACGGTTGATATATTATTTAGTTTGAATACCCTCGATGATTAACATTTTAGACTACCCTCGGCCCTTTTTCTCTCTAGACTTAATTCATGCACTCCTCCACATAATCACAAGGTGTCTAGTGCATATGGAATACATGTCACAGTTCATTCTGGTATAATCACATCTGAATATATAACATGAATATATTGAAATTAAATCATACAACATGTTATGATTTTATCATTCACACACACAAAATTAGCTCACTTGGGCTAATGTTAAACCTGAAGCAATTCGATTCGAATTACTTAACGGAAACACATAATTTCACGTATTTACATTCTTAGAACATATTTAGGGAATAGTAAAACCCTCGGTTACTATTCGAAAAATCCTAACCGGTTCCTTAGTGAACCGGGTTTTTCCACGACCATTTCCACGGCCTCAATCCCAATCAATACACACATCAACACACAAATACATGATTTCACACAAAATCGCGGTGGAGGCGACCACGGGGCACTCCATATTTCTCCAAAATTTTATCAATTCGGTCCCATGTTTTGGAGACCGATCTAACGACCCATTCGGCCTTTATCATCTCAAGCATGCATTTTAATGCCAATTTCCACACAAACAACCCACTTCGGTTCTAGACGTCCGGCCATCCTAAAAATCCCGAGAAAATTCCTAAAATTAGTCCCTTCTTTGGGACCGATCAACACCCCTCACGGCCTCAAACTAACAGGCTGTCGTAAAACCCTTAAAAATAGAATAAAACACAAGTAGGGAGAAAATCCTACCTCTTGGAGTTGTCAAAGGCTTCATAGGCTTAGGGGTCCGTAGTGCTCCGCGTAGAGCGTTTCCCTCTTGCTCGTCGAAATCCAGCGAAGGATCCAGAGCGGATTAACCTCATGAACCGAGGGGACCTCCCGGCACTCAATGGATATAGAAACTTTCCTTAAAGCATCAAATAAAATCCATGGAGGCGAACCCCTTTACAATCTTTAACATATCCTTTAGAAAATAATGCGAGCGAAGTGATAAATTTTTTTTTTCTTTTCTTTTGTTTTCAAACTACTTGGATTTTTCGAGAAAAATTGGCGGAGTTTCTCTGTTTTTCGGACTTTTAATTTTACAAAAAACCTGATAAGCATTTAAAACACTTATAAACTTCAATTTTATACTTCCATATTAGGACTTCGTCCTGACCAATCGACAATATAAAACATATACATTTGTTTTACTTCAAATCCATCAAAACATTCGCCCTCTTAAATTCCATGCACATTTTATCAGAAAGCATTTTGGGCAGGCAGGACTTAAGCCGACCGCCCTCGATACCTCATCGCGAGGATCAAAGCCACGTAGTTCCTTTTCAACTTTATACATATACATATATACATAACAAAATATTCAACATAAACAATATGCAAAATTATATATACAATGAAATCACAGTCGTCGTCTCATCAATGGCTCGACTCACTGCACAGGAGGGTCCTCTATCGGCGCACCTGTCTCGGGTCCTGAAAATGTTTTGAAAACACATGGAAAGAATGAGCTAAAGGAGCCCGAGTGAGTGTACATTTTCATTAAATAACATTTAAGTATATACCAAAATAATACATACTTATCCAACTAAAATCATTTATACCTTAAACATTTATACCTTAGCTTTCTTTCAATAAATACTTATACCATTAAAAATCAATTTATGCTTTGAAACATTTTATGCCTTAAACTTTCTTTCAATAATACTTATACATTTAAAATCCATTTATGCTTTGAAACATTTATACCTTAAACTTTATTTCTTTCCTTCTAGCTATACCACTGTTAAATTCACGCCAGCTGCCGCGCTACTTTCCTTCTGATGGAACCCGGGAAATAAACACACGAGCAGTTTCCGAATGCGGCGGTGAGGGCGATCATTCAGTCATAACACTATCTTTGCGGAGAAACTCACGCTTTGCATAGGGTTCGATCATAACACCTTATCCACGTGTAAGGATATTACTCTAGACACCTAATTCCCTCCCTCAGTTAGTAACCTATAACTACCCTCTAAATCCTTACGCTTAAGGTACCTCGGCGATGCTCGATGCGCTACTTGATCGTATGGGGGTTAGGGTAACCATCGGTAAAAACATTTATCAAAATACATTTATAAATCCATTTAAATCCTTTGCTTTATCATAGAAAGCTCATATATATATGCAAATATACATATGCATTCTTTACGTTTTAAACTTTCATAATGCCTTAACATATGCATACATATATAATTTAATATAAATATATATATATATTGATGCAAGATAAACATGTACATTAAAATTTTCATTTACATCAAAACTTTTCATTTAGGCAATATAAACATTTACATTAAACTTTTCATTTTAACATCAAAATCATTCACTTTAAAACTCAATTTGAAAAACATCATTTTACACTCAGTTCACCGCTCAATCCGCTTGCTTCAGTTTGAGTTCCGTTCCGTCAGATGGTCCTTTTCACCTCTTCCAAGAAAATCACAATTACACATTAACCATAATTTCCATTTAATCCTATAGCGCTCATTCCTATTCTTATTCCTCTAGGAATCTATTTTGCCAAGGTGGAATTAAACCAATCGGATCATCAAACTAAAGTTATGGCATTTTTCATGCCAACTAGTCATTTACCGATTTTTCTAGTGACAGTTTGTATTACTCATTTTCTAAAGGTCTTGACTTCATATTTTGACACTATGTCCTTATACTCATTTAAGCTAAGGTGCTAAAGGTTCTATTCCAATTACAGAATCACCCAATTCGAACACGAAACTCACTTTACGTCCAAATAACCGGGCTAATCTATGTTCAAAAACTGAACCAGAATTTGGCTTGCACATGGTCCTACTTTGAGTGAATATTTAGGCCACTTATGATCAGAATTTGGCGATGCCTATTCTTTAAGTTTTGTTTTCGTTGAAGTCTATTTTACATAGCCACTTGAATCACTCAAATCGGAGCAGAAATGAGCAAGTTATGGTCAAAATACGAAAATTGGTCGAAACAGAAAACAGGGCATTTCCTGTACCGAGACTACTGCCCAGAAAATGACCAGAATGTGGGCTTTTCTGCATTTTTTTTTCCAGATTTTCCCATCCAATTCAACTCTATAATCCATATATACTTCAAAACCATTTCATTTTCATCTTAGCATCTCTATTTTACTGAATTCATCTTTCATTACGTGTATCTTCAAAAAACTTTTCCTGAATTATTTCCAAACAACTCAAATATGGGTTATAACCCATACACAAAGATTTGTTAGGGTTTGTTCTAAACCCTAACTCAATTTCCTTCCATTTAACCATGAATCCAACAACAAAGGGAGGATTCCATAATTATCTTGTTCCTTGTGGGTTTAGCAACTTTTAATTTCAAGAAATCTAAGTTTAGGATACCATTCTATAAAGGCCTAGATTTAGAGATAAGATAATCATCATACAAACCAATCCATGCCAAATCTCATAGAACCCATAATCAAGGTTAGTTTCCATACCTAGGCTTGATATCAATCATCTCTTCTTCTCTTCTTCTTCTCTCTTCCTCTTGGCTCTCTCCTCCTTCTCCTCCAAAACCGTGAAGCCTTGCCCTTTGGAGACCAAATCAAGTTTGGCTCTTATTTTCCCACTTTTTAATATTTTAACATTTCCTTTAATTACCAATAGCCCTCAACTCTTTAATATTACAACTCAACTTTGAAATTCCATTATGGCCCATCTCTAATTTGATTTTCATAATTTTTCATATCCTTTGTAATGACCATTATACTCTTGTGCTCATACAACCCCCTCGGTTTCCATAAATTATCATTTCCTATTTTAATCTCAAATACTACTATACTTGACATTTAGACGCTCTTATACACTTCATTATCATATCTTTGTACTCTCTCTCGGGATAAAGGTGTACACCAACCAGTCGATCGCGTGTATTTCAGAGAAATTGAGGAGACTCTCTCTGCAGAATCACCATTTTAGTCCTCCACGCCTACTGCATCTCCACTGGTTTGAAAGTCAGT
Source organism: Tetrastigma voinierianum (assembly GCA_016808115.1). Lineage (NCBI taxonomy): Eukaryota > Viridiplantae > Streptophyta > Magnoliopsida > Vitales > Vitaceae > Tetrastigma > Tetrastigma voinierianum. Next base: position 152,769 of record JAEQBH010001436.1, on the reverse strand, counting down.
TTTGGCTTGTTTAAGTGGGAGAGATGAAGCACTATTCTCTAATTTGGCATCTAGCTCATTAACATTCCAAAAATTGACATTTTATGTCCATTTTCTCAGTTGATATTCGGCACTACCTCGGCGTCCATTTCATCATTCTCTACTCATACCACTTATGGTACATGAGTACATGATATATGTGGCCAGTACCAAATGTCACAAGTTTGAAACGTGTTTGACGAGGGCGATTAAGTTTATTGGTTATTGGGTTTGACCCGACACTTAGTGGGTTGACCAAGGTGGCTTTTTCAGAATGAATAATTTTGGGTTGACTAAAGGCACCATTGGCCAGGCCTCCTGCGATACGAGTTCATAGACGGGCGGGCGTCACAATCCGACTTCTGGATAAAAATTCTGACTATTAGAAGTTCAACAGTAGCACTTTATCGGTGTCTAAATTAAATCAGGGATTTTTGAGAAATTGACCTAAGACCTAAAACATAGTTTGGGATTCCAAATGAAACCCTAGCCTCCAAGAAACTTTTGAACCCAAAAACCTAAGAGAAAACTCTCCAAGCGGGAACACCATTTGGTAGTAGCCTGTGTATGAGTGAAAGATGGAACAGACAGAGGCACCTGAGGCCAGCCAACAGCTACCGCGCGCTAGACCGTAGTGCGCCACCGCGGGCGATCGCGGCGATGAAATTTCCGCATTGGCATACTCACGGACCGCCGGGATCACGGCCCGGCGGAACCGACGGCGGGCGCCGCCCGTTTTCTCACACGAGTTTTGTGATTTCCGGCCATTTTTCGGCCATACAGGCCACCATAGCTCCTTTCCACCATTTTTTGGACCTTACGAACTCATCGTGGTCCTTTTTTGCAGATTCGCACCGTTTGGAAGTTACAAGCAGCGAAATTGGCGAAAGCCGTCGGGTTTTCGGCCACCATTTGTTAGGCAAGGTAATGGTACCAATGAATTCCTGAATATGGGCTTTCCATTGATATGTGGTTTGTAAATTTTGGACGTCGTTTGGTTAGTTTTCCATTTTTAGGTTGTTTCGGGTAATTACCGAGAAGTCGGAACTGAAATAGAGTATCAATTGGTCAAATTGGACAAAATTGAAGTTATCATTAGTGAGTGGATGTTTTTAAGAATTATTGGACCGGTTCAATTTTGAGAAATTAGCTTAAGTGGCGTTTGCAGGTATCGGGCACATAGGGCACCTTGTGTAGTGGACTGTCAGTCCGATTTGGATGGTTTCTTAGTTAACGATTATTCTAAGGCCTTTGGAAGCATCCTAAGGTTGTTGGTTCGGTTATTAGAGCCTAAGTAGAGTTTTATCTATATTCTGAGGCACTCACGAGTAGAGGCAGATCTACGCTTGGGAGGCGGAATTTGACGTCTATAATTAATGAGTGGTTTATATGCTTTTAAATGATTTGGGGTATTGTGTTGATATATCTATTGTGATTAAATACTTTACATATATATTGTTTTTGATCGAGATGGTTGGTTGCATTCGAACATGATTTTAGGTTTCATATAAAACAAGTTATCATTTCATGTGAATTTTGTCAACATTTTAACTATTTGAAAGTTTTCTACGTGTTCGTGGATGAGTCGGTGGTGTTTGGATATTTTGGGTACATGGATTCAGAGTTGTAAAGCTATCTTGAAAAACTATTGTAAAAGAAAAAGGGGGATCTTGAGATTTTGTGGTGACTGCGTCTGGTGCCCGTGAAGTTTTGTCGCGAGAATGAGCGGTTTATTGGTGCCGCGTTCGCAGTGGTCGGTTTGACCTAGATGGTTGTGGATTTGCCGTTGCGTGGTCGGTTTGACCGAAGCCGGTGTGGTGCCACATTGCGGAGTGAGGTCGGTTTGATTCAGGCGGTTTGGTGATGCAGGTTTGCCCGCGATAGCGTGGTCGGTTTTGACCCGGCCGGTTTGGTGATGCAGGTTTGCCCGCGATAGCGTGAGTCGGTTTGACGACGGTTTTGGTATTACTGGGTTTGCCGCGGTGACGTGGTCGGTTTACGACGGTTTAGAATGAGTACATGTGCGGTCTGGCGTTGGTTTATGTGGTATGGGCGTTGTTGATTTTTCTAAATGTGGTATAACTGTTTTAACCACTCATGGTTTGGTGCATTTTCGCGGATTTATTTTTATCATGATGACTATACATGTTTGTGCTTGGCACATGTTGTGTGCAGTTCGGATTATGTTTTCTTAACATTGGGACGGCTAATTTGTTGAGCATAGTGCATATGTGTTGGACTTGGGGTAAAAGTTGGGTTTGTGAAATGTTTCTAAGCGGGAACTTTACAAAGAGTGAACGGAAGGTTTGAGAGGAGAAGCTATTGAAATATAAAAATCTTATTTTGCTATAAACTATGCCCTCGCTGAGATTTATTATCTGCATTATTATTTCATCTGTTCCCTAGTCCAGACAGTTCGTAGGGCCTGTCGCGCCCAGTTGTGATCGCTCTCTCCGCATAATTTGTGTATTACTCTATCACATTTATCTAATGCGAGTTTGTTGTAGACTTATTCATTTCTACTTGTACCTAAATCCACGATATTCTTAGAAACGCTACGACATTAATATTAAACTCATTAGGTTCCTTTTTATGTATGATGTGGTTATGACCTACCCTTGGATAGGTCGATTAGTGGATTATCTATATATTGAGGTATTATAGTCTTTGGGTGTTTACTTCTCTTTTAGGTGGGGCCCCTTTGTGCATTCCACACAGAGATTGTACAATGGGACTCCAGCAGCGAGACCAGGAGTACCACGGAAGGGTATCCGGGGGTCCTCACACCATATGTGCCTTCACGCATCGGAATCGACGCATTTCAAGACTCAAACGCGATGCCTCGAAAAACGTGTCGACTCCGACTGTCTCAAAAAATTGCGAAATTTACGTAAGCAACTAGATTCTCGCGAGACGATTCCAACGGTTCAACTGCTTGGCCATCCGGGGGAGATCTAGGGAATTAATTATGGATTTTAACCCGTAATTATAATTTTTGTAATCAAAATTACGATTTTGCCCCTTATTCCACTTGGAATTTCTGGGTCTTACATTCTCACTTAAAAGAATTTCATTCCGAAATTCAAGACAATCATATCACTCTACAACATCGAATCCTACACAACCCTTGCTTGGTGTGTAACCGCTAACCTTCCAAGTGTTCACCATCGGCTGTAACTACCTAATCATTAACTCAATCCATGCCATGTACGACATCCATTTACCGAGCTCTCACACTAACAACACCCAATGCAATTTCCAAAGGGTATCCAAACCTCGAGTCATCCCCGACTCCTATCACTCAACTCTCAATCTACGTGATAACCTTGTCCCTGTGTTTTCATCTCCACCATAACTTTCTACTTACACTTTGAATCCTTTACACTTCGATTCAACTATGAGTCTTTATTAGACGTAGTCCTAAAGACAACTCAACCCGCGCTCACCAAGAGTAGTGAATGACCATACCGTGCACCCACACCCGACTCGACGGGATGTTACCGTGCATACGAACGCAATGATGTCATACTGTGACAACCAATCCCGGTTCCACCATGAGCGCACCGAGATCTCACTCATAACTCCGACCTATCAGTCGACTCTCACCCTTCACCCTAGGCAAACATCCACTTGGCTTCTAAAGGCCTTAACCCTAAGCCCAACCAATGTCGTGGTCGAGTATGACAACTCGCCTAGGTCTCACCATCGACAACCCAATGGTTGTCAACTCATCCATGTCAAACCGACATCAACAACCAATAAAGTCTACTCCCTGTCCACAACGCTCACAAGCGCAATCCATCCGTCTCGACTTCGACCCACACACTTCCGGCCCTCTCGCCTAGCTGCACCGGGAGTGCTTGTATAGCACCTCGTAACCGGAATCGGTTCCTCTAACCCTTACTTTAGGGTGTGGAGGAAACGAATCGTGATACTCTCATGTCCTATGGCTAATCACCGGGATCAGATTGTCCCAAAGTCTCGGGATCTCGTCTCCGGGCAATCCCGCCACTGCGGCCCAATCCCGGCCCTAGTCCCGAAACTAGTGTGAAGCGTAGTCTTTCTCGCCTTCCCAACTAGGAGAAAGCCGATCCTCCTTCGCTACCAACACCCGTGATCCCGAGTGTTCCAATTATCCTTAATCTCTCTATGGTCGTGGCCGCCCCAACCATGGAAGTCCATGTCCCGTAGTGAAGTCCCACGATCCATCCCGAACGTGACAACTTCAATCCATCCTCGAATCTCCCGCAATACCCACCAATCCCAAGAAACTAATGTGATTCGAATATTGACATTCTGGCCTCTCACAACACATCACCGCTTCAACCTTCTCTAGGTCGACCGACACTCTCATGGTGCCGACACCACGCGTCCCAAAAAATCTCCTCAATAAGTCAAAACCGCACTTATCGAACTTGCATACAAACATGGTCTCTGGAACAACCGTAACACAACTCTCAAGTGATACTCATGCTCCCACTGACCGTAAGAACCGAGAAATTCCACTTCGAATAGCAAAATCGTAATTTTGATTACAAAATTGTAATTATGGTTAAAAATCCGTATTAATTTTCGTATCTGACACAAACGGATTGCACCGCTGGAATCGCCTCACGAAATCTAGTTGTCGCAAAATTTCGTAATTTTCCGGAGATCGGAATTTTACACGCCGAGGCATCGCGTTTTCGTGTCAGAACGGGTTTCGATGCGACGAAAGCCACATATAACATGTACTCATGTACCATGTTGTAAGAGAAAATTGATGAAAAATGGATGGCCGAGGTAGTGCCAAATATCAAACTGCAAAGGAGGACGAATTGTCATTTCGAATATGATTTTAAGTCACTAGAAGACGAAATTCTCAATAGTGCTTCATCTCCTTCATTTAATCAAAGACAAAACGTGGGAGGTCATTTTGGGGGGATCCAAGGGCTGGTTTTGGAGGGTTTAGAAAGAGAGGTGCTTCTCTCTAAGATCCCGGGCAATCGGACCATTGGATTTCGACGGAGCAAGAAGGGAAAACGCTCTAATGCGGAGCAGCACGCTGCGGACCCGACTTGCGAAGTTTTTACAAACTCCAAGAGGTAGGATTTTCTCCTACTTCATGCGCTTTTATTCCCCATTTTTAAGGGTTTTTCGATGTTTTGCTGGTCTGAGGTCGCAGGTTAAAGCTGATCGTCCCAAAACATGGACCGAACTTGTGGAAATTTTTTGAGATTTTCTTGACGGCCGTGATCGCTCGTAAATTAGGGGCTGTTTGGTCTTTAAATTCCAAATTGTATGCTTTAAATCATGTATTTGTTAGAAAAGGCCTGAATGGTTGATCTATCTCCAAAACATGGGACCGAATTATGGAAAATTTGGAGACTTTTTGACAAAATTCGCGGAACCTCCGTAAACCGTAGTGGATGTAGTTAGAATCATTGAATAAATTCTATTTTCGTGAGTAGGAGACCCTGAATAATGGAAATCTGGGCCCACCAAGAGGAACCGACATAGTAAGTGGGTCGCCCGCGGACGTTCTCACTGCTGCTTGGGAATCGCAAAACAAATTCCTGTTTGTGTGAAATGGCCATAGTTAACCACATGTATTATGGCATTGAAACTCAGGTGAATTGAATGGCTGGTGTGCGCATAAATAAATTTGGAGAGTTGGTCGATCAAGGAATTAATGGGTTAATGCTAAATGTGTTAACAAAATGACACAATTACATGGAAATTAAATTGTGTTGTAAGCCATTGGAGATGATTTATGATTTGCTAGTGTAGTAGAATTGGAGTGATACTTGATGTGTTGGAATTTACATCGATGTATTGTAGTTGATTGAAAATATGCATGTTGACATATGGTGTAAATGATTTTGAAAATGGCATAATGCATTTTCATATACGCAGGTAGCCTAAATTAGGTGTGAGTGCATGAATGAGGCATTTTTATGCGGATATGTTTGCGAAGGAATTTCACGCGAGGTTGATATTCAGGAGGTAGGTTGGGAGATGGAGCCTTGGTCATTTCGGATGAGACCATGACGTTCGGAAAGCTCACCAACCAATTCACCTCGGAGTAGTCCCATATTTCGAGATATTTCGTGAGTATTTTCAAGAACAAAAATTTGTTTTGAAAATGATTATTTTCTCATACATGGCAAGCGAGTGTGAGTGAGTCGGTGGACTCGTGACATGGGAGTAATCATGTAGACATTAGTGGGATGTGTATTTATTTGAGTGTGTGTTTTCTTTGGAGCATTGCTTGCACTTAGGTGGTGAGTGGCGCACTTAGGGGCGATTCTCCTGCAGGCTTTAGCTCACCCAGGTCGTGGGACCCCCTTTGTTCAGTGCGGAGCGCTAGAGACATCACTTTGAGGTTGATTTTGAAGAAGCCGGTTTGTGGCTTGATGGTTTGGACATAATATATGTTAGAATTGTAGATTTTAATATATGTTGTAATAAAACAAAAGTGTTATCAACTATTGGTGTGGAATAATTGAAGAATAGTTATGATAATTGAATTTATAGTATTGGTTTATGAGCCCAAGAGGCAATTTTACTCATGTTGGGATATATATTGCACATATTGGATTGTTTGGGACAGTATATGTAGGTACCCGTATTTGGGGTAGAGCTCCTCATTACCAAAGGACTACGCGGTTACCTACAAGTGGTGGCTCGAGATGCTTCAGGCCTCCACTTGTATTCCGTAGGTTGTGGTGGTCGACGGACCCCGAGGTTTTGGGGCGTCACGGGCCCAGGAGTAGATCAAAATGTAAACCCAGAAGACTACGACAAGCGATCTGGTGGTTGGAACACCTATGCATAGAGGTCCATGAATGCGCATTTGGCGCATTAATTGATCAAAGACATCACATAGTAAACTCAAGTGCCCCGTAGCGTCCTAATCTGATCTTGAGGACATCTGTCTCCACAACTCGGCTGATGAAAACCCGGTCGGTCCTGGGTAGACTCACACTCCTCTCAACTGATCAAATAAATCATCGATCCTCGGTAATGGGTACCGATTATGGATCATAACCCGGTTCACCTGTCTATAGCCACTTCACGTAGAAGGTCTTGCCTCTTCTTCGCCTTCGACAAAGCGCCCCATGGTGAAGTCTGCGTCTGTAATCCCCTTGTCGATAGCCCTTGTGGTTGGACTCTAAGTTCCCTCTGACTCAACCGGTGCCATCCTATGCGAATCATAGAGATGGTTAAAGTACCCGAGAGGGTGTAACTCGTCTGAAGTCTACATCCGCATGTGGAGGTAGTCAGGTGGCCTAAATGCGGAATGATCGCGTGCACTAAACCACTCGAGGTAGATCCCAAAGTACGGGTCTCGCCTAGTCCTCTAGGAATGGGCTGTTAGTAACCCATCAAGCTATCCCTAGCACTTGGACTCATATCTTTGTGCGGGGGCCAAAATCACGAGTGCTTACTTACGAAATACAACCGAGTGCAGATCTGCGTGTGGCGAGTAACTCTCCTGCGCTCGATCGATAACAACCTTGTAAAGCTGTCAACCAATCCATCCCGAGGGATGACATCGAACTCGACATATCCATAATCCTCGGGTCCATTGTGAGTAGAGTCACCGAGATCTCTAACTTCGCAACCTTGACATATCGTACTATTCTCGCCTAATCCTTAGGGAGAATTCATATGGCTCCTCTAAGGTCTCTAGGGTCCTTGCCCATTTCCACCATATTTGGGCCTCATTCTCTAGCTAGAGCCTTGACTAGTCTAATCACAGTGCCGTGTCGAGAGGTAATCTCCATAGCCTGCAACACTTTCTCGTTACGCATGAACCCGATGGTCTACCACCATCGGATCTACACCCCCTAGCCGAATGTCGGAGGATGATCGTCTAAACCTCACGGAGGTTACTAGGATCTCCATGTCCACTGCTATACTAGCTTTGTGCAATAGCGGCCTTTGCAACATACGACCTCTACGAAGGCACGATCAAATCTGGCGGTGGTCGATTATGGTGCACGACCACGATTGCCGGAAGTGGGCGTCCTCTACGTCCTCGTCCTCATCGACCATTTACCTGATCGACATGGCAGCAATCAGGTAATTTTTCATTTCGGTCGACTAGTAATGCGAGATCTTGATTACTAATAGACTTGGCTGACCATGAACTAACCCGTTCATTTCCTAAGTGGTCTTCAAATTCCAACCACTTGGCTCATTTAATTCTATAAAATTCTGAGCTCTTGTTCATTTATTTTAATCCTAGGTCATAATTCGACCTTAGCATTCACCCGTTTTCTATCGCATCACATGCATATAATTTCGTACGCAACTGCAGCGCCAATCACCATTTCAAATGGTAGTTAAATCCAATACGGTATCTACAGGCATAACCATGGCCGAGACACTAATCATACACATAACTTTCGGTGTATACGCAATCAATTTAAGCGTTTAAAATATTGTTTTCAACAAAATTTTATTTTCAAAAATTTATTTTGAAAATTTTTATTTCCGAAAAAATTTTATCAAAATTTATTTGATTTGATTTGATTTTATTTGATTTAATAAATATTATTTTAATTTTTCGAAAAAAATTTTATTTACAATGAACGGTGTTCAATTTTAATGACTCATGAGCGATCTTGAGTCAAGCGGTTCCAAAGCGAGTCGGTGAGCAGTACCTTACGCGTGACCTGTGTGTTCCTTGGTGACCCGGCCAGTACGCCCGAAGCTTGCGCGCAGCGCGCCGAGCCGTGAGCGCGGCGCCCACGCGTCTTTGCGTGCGCTGCCCGTACTGCGCGCCCCGTAGCGCTCTGCCGTGCCGCAGCGCGTCAGCGCGGCGTACGCACGCCGCCACGGCCGTCGCGCCGCTGCACTGCCGCGCCCAGGCGCGCGCGTCGCCGCGTACCAGCGCCACGCTGCGCCAGCGCCACACGCTGCGCGCCAGCGCCACTGCGCGGCGCGCGCCAGCGCCTACGGCTACACCCGGCGCCCGCTGCGCGCTTCTGCGCCCGCTGTGCGCCCGGTACCCGGCCCGGCCAGCGGCCCTGCAATCACGATACAAATTTTTGTATCGTGACTCGACCAACGGCCCACGTAAATTATCTGTTGCAATACGAGTTTTGTATTACTGGCTAATAAACATTCCTACTTGATACAATCTAGCCTTCCAACCTTCCTATTGCAATATAAATCAACCTGTTTGTCTGAATCCTTTCTCTGATACAATGCGCATTAGTAACCCAAAATTCTGCACCATAAATTTTTTTTTCATTTCTCTTTAATTAAAAAATTTTTTTTTCTCATTATTTCCGGCTGCTAAAAAAATCACAAAAAAATCACAAAATCATTTTTTTTCATTTTCTTGGACACTCAAATAAATTTATAAAAATTTATTTTCTCCATTTTCTTAAATTTTATACCATATGAAACCCAGAAATTGTTTCCCCTTCCATAACCAAATAAATTTATAAAATTTATTTTCCTTTTCAGTTTTCATTGAAAAATTTTCTCCCATCAAACTCGATTTGTAAATTTATTTCTTCCATTTTACTTCGTTTTACCACTTGTAAAATCTTAGAAAGTATTTTCTCCTCCATATAACCAAATAAATTTGAAAAATTTATTTTCTTTGCTAAAATTTCTTCTGTTTTCCAACATCCCAAATAATTTAGTAAAATTTATTTCATTTAATTTTCTTCGGTTTACCTTTGTAAAACCTTAAAAATTACCTTTCTTCTTCTCCACTAAACCAAATAAATTATGAATTTATTTGGTTAATTCAGCAGTTGGTTACACCTTGTAAACACCCAAAATATTCCACACATCATCTATGATATCAACCAAGCATATCACCCATAAAATTCCAATCACATAACACCTACAATTCATGTTATGCACAACCAACGTAAGCACTTCACGAAAAAATCGATCACACAAAACACGACACATGCATCACGGTATTATAGTGTTATCCGTGATTTCTAGGTAATCTCATACCTATACATATCCATCAAACCACACCTAGTGGTGATGCTCTCATCCAGCTATAACAGCCCGAATTTTCTATCCGCAGGTTCCCATAAACCTATACTCCACGTACCACCTAGTGGTGATGGATACAAACGAGCTCCTAGGTATGGGTATGCTGAAACACGATACCAAACTGTGGCCCTACAGGCAGGAAGTGCATTGACTACGAATCAACCACTTGTGAGGAATACAAGTGGAGGTCGGGTTACCCGGCGCCACTTTGAAAATGGACGAGAGTCTCAGCTGTGGGGAGCTCTACCCGAATCTGAAAACACAGTATAAACTGTCCCAAATCGACAATATATGCAATATATATATCCAATACATGACATAGGGCCCATCAAGTTATGCTCAACACATATATCGAATATATCCAATAGTTTCAAAGAGTTCAAATGTTTTACTCTTATACAACATATATTAAAATACTCAAATTCTAATACATGTAAATATCATCAAGCCACACTTGGCTTTCTTCTTATCAACCTCGAGGATGAGCGAGTCTTCCGCATGCGCTCCACTGTACACGAAAAAGGGGATCCCACGGCGGGGTGAGCTAAAGCTCGGTAGAATCGCCTAAGTGGGCTACTCCCACCACCTAAGTGCGGTGCAATGTTCCAATTTAAACGCCCGTTCAAGCAAATGCATGATCCTACTTGAATGTCTACATGACCAACTCGGATCCAGAGTCCTCAGGCTCTCACACTCGCCTAAGCCTTGTATGAGATTATTGTGTTATTAGTGGGCAACCCTCAGTGGTATATATATCAATTGGGGCGCTCAGAAGCCCGATTGATATATATTATTTGTTGTGAACTACCCTCAGATGAATAAATATCCATTTGGGCGCTCAGACGGTTGATATATTATTTGTTTGTGGACTACCCTCAGATGAATAAATATCAAGCTGGTAGCTCAGACGGTTGATATATATTATTTAGTTTGGACTACCACTCAGATGATTAACATTTTAGACTACCCTCAAGACCTTTTCTCTCTAGACTTAATTCATGCCTCTCCTATAATCTGCAGGGTGTCAGTGCATATGGAGATACATGTATGCGGTTCCGATACAGTATAATCACATGCAAATATATAACATGAATATATTTACATAGAAATTAAATCATACAACATGTTATGATTTTTTTATCATTTCACACACACCAAAGGTAGCTCACTTGGGCTAATGTACAAACCTGAAAACGGGTCGATTCGAGTGCCAACCAAACACGTAATTTCACGTATTTACATTCTTAGAACACTATTTGGAGGTATTAAAACCCTCGGTTACTATTCGAAAAATCCTAAATCTTCGGTTCATTTAGGGAACCGGGTTTCCACGACCATTTCGACCTCAATCAATCAATACACACATCAACACACAAATACATGATTTCTTTTAAAGTGACGATTAGGCGACCACGAGTACATATATTCTCAAATTTTATGTAAATTGGATCCATGTTTTGAGGCCAAGTCTGTAGCATTCAGGCCTTTATCATCTCAAGCATGCATTTAATGCCAATTTCCACACAAACGGCCCACGCCGGGATTACGATGATCCGCGGCCATCCAAAATCCCGAAAATTCCCACCAATTCGGTCCAATGTTTTGGGGCTAAATCAACAACTCAGCGGCCTCAAACTACTTAGAAACATGTCAAACCCTTAAAATGGGAATAAAACACAAGTAGGAGAAAATCTTACCTCTTTGAGTTGTCAAAGGCTTCATAGGCTTCGGGGTCACGCGTAGCTGCTCAGCGTAAAGCGTTCCCCTCTTGCTCGGGTGAGGAAATCCAACGGTCCGTCCAACGTGTATTTAGAGAGAAGTCGGAGACTCTCTCTAGAATCCTGCATTTTGGTCCTCCCGCCTAAAAATATCCCACTTGGTTTGAGTCACGTTTTGGCTTGTTTAAAATGGGAGGTAAACCTTATTCTCTAATTTGTCACAGCTCATTAACATTCAAAAATTGACATTTTATGTCCCTTTTCTCAGTTTGATATTCGGCACTACCTCGGCGAGTCCATTTTCATCATTCTCTACTCATACCACTTATGGTACATGAGTACATGCTATATGTGCCTTCCGTCGCATCGAAAATCGATTCTGACACGAGAAGCGCGATGCCTCAGCTTGATGCCGACTGCATTGTCTCGGCAAATTGCGGAAATTTTACGTGCTAACAGATTTCGGCGAGGCGGTCCAACGGTGTAATCCGTTTCGTCATCCCGAGATCTAGGGAATTAATTATGGATTTTTAGCCGTGGTATAATTTTGTAATCAAAATTACGATTTTGCCCATATTTAAATTTGAATTTCTCAAGGTCTTAAATTATTATCATGTAAAACCTAATAAAATTAATGTAAAATATTGAATGAGTGAATGTTAAAATTAATTTAATTAATTTAAAAACCTACGAGCTCCATTGAGGTCCAGTAATAAAATGGTTATGTGATGCCCTAATGGATAAACATGGCTTAGGATTTTATTGGATTATATCTTTATAATTTCAATTTTAATGAGGTTTTATGACCTAACGTCGATAACACACTTGAATATTAAAGATAAATTTGAAATTAAGAATTAATGGTTAATACATTTAATTCTAGTAACATTAATAATCATTTCTACGAGACTACATTAGTGTTATTGAAAGTCTAAAGTTTATTGAAACAAAGTTTTGATTGAGTGCATGCGTGTTATTTGATAAATTTTCGGATCAATTTTCCATGGATAGTGACTTGTTGGTACATGTCTAGGAAAGTCTATTCTGAGGGCGATAAGAGCCTAAGGTAAAGAAGTTTTTCGGAGGACCGTTAGCGACCCCACGACTTACCTAGGACTTTCCTTGTGTATTAACATAAGGGAAACTCACTCTTTGTCATGGAATTCTTATTTGAGAGTTTCCGGTGAGCTGACTTGGTGGGACACTTTTACCGTATCATGTTCAAAATGTCAGTTTGTTTATCATATCTTGCTCAACGTAAGTATTTATAATGGAAACTAGAATATTGTTGCAATATATAAACCTACTTATTGGTATATTTTTTGATTACGTGTTTTTTTTTTTTAAATTTGAGAAAATGACATCTAACCCCAATCCTCTAGTTACACTTTTAAGTAAAAAACCATTGAATGGAAATGAATTCTGACCTATGGAAGCAGATCTTTATTGTCCTTGTTTTTAGAGAATCAATTTATTACAGCTGTAACACCAAAAATATACCCTAGTCTGACATGTTTAGGGTATTTTGTAGGTATAATTTGAATTTTTGTAATAAATTAAATACAAAATGTAATCGAAACAGGAAATAAGTAAGGAGTAAATTTGTAATTTATCAACAGGACTACAAAGTCATAAGATAAAAAAGATGTGAGGCTATTATAGAAATAACATAACTTGTGGAGCAAATAGAGAAAGAGTTGAAGGCCAAAGTGTAATAAAAATGAAACTTAAGTCAAAAGAATGCATTTTGTGGCCAAACATGGCCTTAGCTCAGAATGAGGATGGGAATCAAATTGGTCTCTCATTTGGGCATTTTAGAGGTTAAATACGTGAAGGAGAAGAAGAAGAAGAAGAAGAGAGGAAGCCCGAAAGGTTTGGATACTAGTTTGGATTTGCTATGGTTTTGTTTGAATTTGCTTTGGGTTTTAATATGGATTTAGTTTGTTTCCATTCTAGGGTTTAGTTGAATCTGTCCTAACTAGATTACTTGAAAGTTGGGTTGGTAATACCACTATTTTCATAAGATGAGTAAGGCTTTGTACTAGTTGGTTTATGGTATATGGATATATGAAGTTAACCTAACTTTATTATTTGAATTAGGATTTGGAAAAGCCTAATTAATCTCTATGTTGGTTTTTAGTTGGGTTAGAATATGTAAAACGAGAAATTTCAATTTACGGAATAAAGACAAAATCGTAATTTTGATTCTGAAATTATAATTACAGTTAAAAGTCCGTAATTAATTCCACAGATCTCGGATAATGACGGATTGCTGTTGGAATCGTCTCGTAATCTAGTTAGCACGTAAAATTTCGCGATTTCTTTGAGGCGGTCGAATTAGGCACGTTTTTCGAGCATCGCGTTTCGGTCTGTCATCGATTACCGATCTGACGAAAGGCACATATAGCATGTACTCATGTACCATAAGTGGTATAGTGAGAAATTATGAAAATGGATGGCGAGTAGTCTTAGAATGTAGCGGTAAAGAAGAAAATTAATCTGAATTAAATGAGATTAAGTATTCAGAAGACAAAAGGCTACGGTGGCTTCCTTCTTCTTCAAATTGAAAGCAAAGAGAAAAAACGTGATTTGGAGCGGGGAGGTCCCGAGTAGCGTGAATTCATTTTTAGAGAAAGCTTAAGCTTCTCCTACAGATTTGCTAGAGATCAGCCGTCGGCGACTTTGGTCGCAGAGGGGCTTGCGTTCTCACAGCGGAGGCGGCTCTGGCGTGGACCGGGTTTGCGAGTTTTTGACAACTCCAAGAGGTAGGATTTTCTCTCTACTTGCGTTTTATTCCGTTTTGGGTTTCGATGTTTAGTTGGTTTGAGGCGTGGTAGTTTGATCGATCTGAAAACATGGGGCCAAGTTAATGAAGATTTATTTGGGATTTTCTCTTGTAGTGCGTGGCCCCAGCTCCATGGATATTAGGGGTTGTTTGGTTGTGATGGGTGTTAATTTTGTGCATTAAATGCTTGCTTGATATGCTGGGCCGGGAATGGCCGTGGATTGCGGGTTCACTAAGTGAACCGGTGTTTTGTGATTTTACGGGAATAGTAAACGAGGGTTTCAGTATTCTCGGCATAGTCATTCTAAAAATGTATTTTATGAGAGTACGTGTTGGCCGAGTGATTTAAATTAAATTACTCGTGTGGCCCTTGATCATTAGCCCAGTGAGGCTAATTTTTTGATATGTGATTTAAGTTTTATGTAAAATATATTCATGTATATATATTTGCATGTGAATTTAAACTGAATTGGGCGGCGCACATGCATTCCGCCATACTGCTTCAGAACATCCTAGGAATATAGGAATGAGTGCATGAGATGATACAGAAACAAGGTTCGAGTAGTCTAAAATGTAAATTATACGGGTGATCCAAACTAAATAATATATCCAGCGATCGGAAGCGACTGACTGATATTTATTCATCGGAGGGTAGTCCACAAACTAAAGAATATATCAGCGGTCGGGCGGCCAGTTGATATTTATTCGCCCGGTGATACAAACTAAAGAATATATCAGCATTCGGGCGGCCAGTTGATATTTATTCATCGGAGGAGTAGTCCCTGAACGTTAATATATCGTAAGTGGAGCTGACCCGATTGATATATATTCATCGGAGGTTGCCGCGCTAATAAATTAATAATTCTCATCGAGGCTTGGGCGTGTGAGAGAAATCGATGAGCTCGGGATCTGAGTTGGTCACGTAGACATTCAAGTAGGATCATGCATTTGCTTGAATCTTTGTTTCAATTAGACATTGCCTTCTGGCTTAGGTGGTGAGTAGCCAGCAGGCGATTCTCCTGCGAGTTTTAGCTCACCCGGCTCATTAGGATCCCCTTTTCACAGTGGGGCGTGCGGGGAAGACTCATCCTAGAGACCATGGATTAGAAGAAAGAAAGCCGGATTGTGGCTTTGGCTTGTGATATCTACTATGTATTAGAATTTTCACCAATTTTAATATATGTTGTATAAAGTAAAACATTTGAATATTGTAACTATTGGGCATATAGTTGACTTCATGGTTAGTATGTATTATAAGGGATCATTGTGGGCACAAATGGTAGGTATTACTCATGTGATTTGATCTCTTGGATATATTGAATACTCATTGTTTGTAGGACGGGTTTCATGCGAGTGTTGATTAAGGTAGAGCTCCGGGTACAAAGGAGACTCTGCCCGGGTTTTCTAAAGAATGGCGTCAGTTAACGAGCCTCCACTTAATATTCCGTAGTTGTGGGTAGTCAACGGACCACCGGGATTGAGGTGTCCTGATACCATTTGGGAGTTGTTTTTGGTGATGCTTTTAGAGTATTTGAGGCTTTTTGGTTGGGTTTTTTAGAAAGTGGACAAAATGATAAAAAAATCTAGGCAATGTCGAGGTCTTCTGTGGGGCATAGGGACCCTCGGCAGCGTGAGTCCATACGACGTGGTTGAGAGGATTACCATCTCGGGTTCTCGTGACATCGCCAGAGCTACGCCCCTTGTGAGACCGCGCGAGCATAGCCATTGTTAAGCGGCATGGAAAATTACGTGTTTTGGTTTTGTTTTGTTATTCCGTTGCTCCAAAGACTCGTCTGATGGACTAATGGGGACCTATAAGAGCAGGGATCCGTCGTGTTTGTAAGGTCGAAGACCGAGAGAAATTAGGAGCCGTACCTCGCGCAGTAGATGTTGCTTGACGTAATACCCCTATGATAAGATAGTAGGTTCTGAGTACATATTATTATAGAATTTGCGTAAAACCGGACGTATTGAATGACGCGACACTTTTTGTTACATGGGAGCGCGTCTCCGTCCGGTGCTTTGGTACTCTTGCTGGTACTGCGACACCCGCATTCACGTGGGCGGGGCGCCTGGTTAGTCGCCCGGCACTCCTGCTGGTGGCATACATTACATGGGCGGTGCGTCTACGTCCCGGTCGCCCGACACTCACACGCTGGTGATATGACGCCACGTAGCGTGGGCGAATCGTGTAGTACTTGGTACTCCGTCGGTTCTTCCCGACCTCCTACTTTGTGATGCGACACCTTGAGTATCATATCGTACATTCGAGTACTTATTATGTTGTGTCCAACTCATTTCTTATTATTGGTCTAGGTAGTCAAACAATTATATGATAAAGTCTGAATAATGAATAAGAGTAAAGTAAAATTATCGTTATGCTTTGAATGTACCTACAAGGTACCTACATTACTAATAATATAAGTGTTGTATTAGTCTTTGGCAAATTTATATAGATATATACATATCTATATATAAATGCTAATAATAATTAACAGCAAATTTATATAGATATATACATATCTATATATATATATATATATATATATATATATATATATATATATAGATATCCTATATAGATATATACATAATATATATATATATATATATATATATATATATAGATATATATATAAGATATATATATATCATATAGATATATTATATACATATATATATATATATTTTTATGTATATAGATTTATATATCTATATAAATCTAGATATATAGATATCTATATATAAAAATATATATATAGATGTATATAGATATCTGCCTCTCTTAGATATGTATATATCTATATAAGATATCTATATACATCTATATATATAGATTTATATATATAGATATCTATATATAGATTTATATATATAGATATATACATATTTATATATATATATATATATATATATATATATATATATATATATATATATATACATATATATGTAAGGGCCCACCCCTGGCCCTCCATTGAGGGAATTGGTCCCCACAGGCTATCCCACAGCTCGCGGGGTTTCTTTCGCCTGGTAGGCTTTCAGACACAGGATCATGAGCTTAGATACCCATTCGAGGTAGTTCCATACCAAGCTGGGCTGAAGTAGCTCGGTTGGTAGTAAGTCCCCTCGAATGGTAAACTCGTAATCCAGTCAAGCTGGGCAGCACACAATGACTACTGTGAGAAATCAGTTTCCACCCTCGTCGGAGTAACCGAAGGCAGACCTGCAAAAGGCGCCTTATATCCACGGGTCCTGCCTTTACTGGCCTCCGGTAGGAGGTTGGTGTCAATTTAAGGCTCACTCCCTAGCTCACGAGGTTTCTTTGCTCTCAGTGGAGCTCGAACTGGGACCATGAGCTTAGTACCCACATTCGGGTAGTTCCCGGCTTACCAGGCGGGCTAGTAGCTCGGTTGGTGAGTGGAACGCCGAATGGTAGCACTCATGGTCCCGGTCGGCTCTGGCGAACCCCTGTGGCAAACAGCTGTGCCACCCTCGTCGGAGTGGGCCAGTGAACCCTACAAAGGCCTTTTTTGTGGAGGCCCACACGGCCCGCTCAGACGAGGGTGGTCCGGCTCCACGGTATAGGGGCATGTCCCTTGCCCTTTTCTTTCGCCTCAGAACAGAGCTGGAACCCAGACGAAAGGGACGTATTGAAATGGGGAGCGCTCGCTGCAGGCGGGCTCTTGGCCGGTTGGTAGTGAGAAGTCCCATTCAATATGTCCCCCGGTCTTTGGGCCGGCTCTCACGAGTAAAGAGGTTTGCTGCCCTGCTGATGGACCACCTCGACGAGATGAGCAGTGGAGCACCTGTCGCCTTTAAGTGCGGTGCGATGTTCCCGATTTAAACAAACATTCAAGCAAATGCATGATCCTGCTTAAGATGTCACCACATGACCAACTCGGATCAGAGTCTGCGGGCTCTCTCACTCGCCTAAGACTTGTATGAGGAGTAATATTTTTATTAGTGGACAACCCTCCGATGTATATATATATCCAATTGGGCACGCTCCAGACGATTGATATATATAAATTAATAATAATGAATTTACCCTCCAGATGAATATATATATCAAGCTGGGCCGCTCAGACGGTTGATATATTATTTGAATTAGGACTACCCTCGGAAACCATTTTACATTATTAGACAACCCTCAGGAACCATTTTCTCTAGACTTGTCTCATTGCCTGCTCTATGGTCCTAGGATGTTCCGTGCATATGGAATGCATGTATGCCGAGTTCAATGCAGTCTAAACCACATGCAAATATATAAACATGAATATAATTACATAATTAAATTAAATCACACAAAATGTTATAAATTATCATTTCAAACACCAAAATTATAGCTAAGCAGGCTGTGTCCAAACCGCAAGCAATTCGATTCGAATTGCTTAATCAAACCAGTTTTCCCGAATACATTTTGGGGCACCATTCACAAGGCAGTAAAACCCTAGGGTTTTACGTTCTAGTTCTCAAATAATTTATCGGTTCATTATATAAACCCGCGTCATGGCCATTCAGGCCTCAAATCCATTCAACACACAGATTCAACCCACAAAATCCAACATTTTCATACCCACACGGTAGTGGAAGCGACTACGGGCTGCTCCATTTGGTTTTAAAAAATTTGTATTAATTCGGTCCCATGTTTTGGGACCGATCCAACCGCCCCTAATGGTCTATATCGACTCAAACATTCGAAAAACACTAAAAATGGGAATAAAACCCAAGTAGGGAGAAAATCCTACCTTGAAGAGTTTGAAGAAACTCACTAAAACCGAATCCCACCCAGCGTGCTTTGTTAGCGTGGAATGGTTTCCCTTCTCACGAAGTCCGCCAACGGTCGGATTATTATTAAACTTAGAAGCGCTCTCTCTCTACAAACTCTCAGCAGACGACTCTTTTGGGCCAGAAAATAATGGCTTCTCACGTTTTTGGCTTGTCTTAGGGAGGGAGATGAAAGACTATTCACTCTTTTGTCTTTTATGACTTAAAAATCAAATCTCTAAATGACATGTACGTCCCTCTTTTACCAGATTTGATATTCGGCACTACCTCGGCCGTCCATTTTCATCATTTCTCTACTCATACCACTTATGGTACATGAGTACATGTCATATGTGGCTTTCATCACATCAACCGATTCTGACTTTGAAAGCGCGATGCCTCGTTATTCGTTATATTTGTCCCTCGAAATACGAAGCTACGATACCTTCGTTGTTGGCGATTCTAGCGGTGCAATCCGTTTAAATCCGTCAGGATCTAAAGTGAGTATAGATTCGTATCATTGCCTATGTATTCAAAATTACGATTTTGCCCTTATTCGAAATTTGAATTTCTCGGGTCTTACATTCTCCCTCCTTGAAGGAATTTCGTCCAGGAAATTCAAGACAATTAAAGTACTCACATGCATATACAACGTATACTTTACCATGCATGTAAACTAGTTATTTGGTTGCTAAACAACTAAACCACGTACCTTCATCCCTAAGCGAAGGGATAGGTGACCGCGCTCGTGTCTCGCTCCCACGTGAACTCCTCCCTCCATAGTGTCTCCACTAGTACCTTCGCTCAGCCTCAGGGTCTTGTCGCAAAACCGATCCACGGCTATCAACAATGTGCAACCCCAGTCCACTCCTCGAAGGTCCCGTCTATGTCGATATCAATCTGTCTCGATCCATCACGTAGTGGATCTGGGTGTACTTTGAAGCATGGAGGCGTGGAAACACCTCCTTGGACACACGACATCTTTGGCGGTACTTCGCAGTCTGTGGCAGTGCTACCCTCTCCAAGTATCTCGAAGGGTCAATGAATCTGGCGCGATGGCTTCCGCGCTTGGGAGCATGCTCCTGCTTAGGCATCACCTTGAGAAGGCGTGATCGACCTCGAACTCTAAAGGTCGGCGTCGTACATACGCAGCTCTTACGTCGGCTCTGGCTAGTGAGAGAGCATTGTCGTATCAAGCTTACCTTCTCGAGGAGGTGTCTCGTGTGAGGACAGTGATGGGCTCTCTCCCACCTCGGTCGAGCATAGCGGTGATCTACATGGCGCCGTATAGTGCCTCGTGCGGTGCCATACGTATGCTCGCACAGTAAGCTGACATTATAGGCGAAGATTCTACTAGGAGCCGTCTCCTCCCGGCTACCCTTATGATCTGGACGCATGCTCATGACATGTCCTCTAATACTGTATAGTCCTCTCGGGCCGACCATCGTACGAGGGTGGAGCGTGTACTCATACGTCAGCTAGTGTACCCGCTAGCCTTTTGGAAACTCTTCCAAAAGTCTTGTGAGTAAATCTCGGTCTCTATCCCAGACACTATAGATCTTGGCACTCCATGTGGTCGGACTATCTCACGAATGTATAGCCGGCGAGAATCTCTCGAGGCGAAGGTCGTCCGCTGCGGCTAGAAAATGTCTTGGGCACGTGAAGTCGGTCATATCACGTAAAGCATCGTAAGCCTGCTGGCGTCGAAGTGGCAAGTGGGTCACAAGTCCATCGTGGCGTGCTCCCACTTCCACTAGCCACCTCCAATGGCGGCTAAAGTAGCCCTCACGGCCGATGCTTAGGCCTTTACCTGTGACATGTGAGACATCGTCGAACAAGTCCCCTACGTGTCTCTTCATCCCTCAAATATCTGGCGGCGAAGATCCACGGTACATCTTCGTGCCACTGGATCTTAAGAAGCGGAAATCGAGAAGCGGTGAAACTCCCTGAATCTCCTCTCTCCGTCGATCAAGCCCAGGGGAACCACTATCAGTCCCTATATCGAAGACTACCTTCTGCGTGAAGCTGTCCGACCCTCATCACATTTTGCGTACTTTCGATCTGATGGACACTATCTGCGATCCTGCCACTAGGACTCAATCACTCTGCTCAACAGAGACGGCGTAGCCACTAAACTCCCAAAGTACCACTGAATCTGCTTTCATTTGTCTTGTGTGGCCCGACCCACAGTCTCGAGCATCAGCCACTCTGGCTATACTAGCGAGGCTCCTCGTGACTTCGGAGCTTAGTGCATCGGCTACCACATTGCCTTACGAGGTGGTAATGCAAAGTGAAGTCATAATCCTCGGAACTCCGTCCATCTGCGTTGCCTCATGTTGAGGTCTCGGCTGGCGTGAAAAATATACTTCAGACTTTTTATGGTCGAAGTGCGTCTCGAACTCCTCACCATATAAGTGGTGGCAATCGCGGCGAAGGCTACGTATGACTCATGTCATGTGTGGGGGTAATTTTGCTCGTGATTCTTTAGCCCCGCGAGAACCATAAGCTACTACCCTCCGGTTGCATCAAAACACATCCCAATCCTGCCCTCGAGGCATCGTACAACGTGCCCTTTTTGTCCACATGCGGAGTTCATCAGATGGGAGCTGGAAGTAGAATCTCTCTTTGACTCACAGATTGCCTCCTCGCGTCGGTCATCCCACTCCAGAAACTTGACACTCCTTAGGGTCAGCCTAGTCATAGGTCTTCGCGTCACGGAGAAATCCTCAATGAATCCTCCTGTAATACCGGCCAATCCCAAAACTACGTATCGAGATTTGAGCCGGTCTCTCGACTAAGTATTTTGCCTCGACCTTCTGCGGGTGGTGGCACTCACGATGCGACCTTCACGTGTCCCAATCTCACCTCGATGGCGGGAACTCACACTTCACGGAACGCGTATAGTGATGGTCTCTCAACAACTGTAAAACGATCCTCAAGTGATACTCATGCTCCCTCGACTGGGGAGTAGATCGAAGATGTATCATCCCACAGAAGACTCTGATGGCCCACGATCTAAATAGGGTTGGAATACCACATGCATGAGGTCGTGAATCTTCGGCAGGCGCATTCGTCAATCGAAGGGCATCACAGTAAACTCACCTTAGTGCCCATACCGCGTCCTAAACGCCCGTCTTAGGAATATGTATCCTAACCCTCGGTGATGGTAACCGGTCAGAGGTCTATCTTGGAGTAAGCTTCGCGCTCACTCTCATTGATCAAATAAATCATCGATCCTCGTACTTAGTGCGAATTCTTGATCGTAACCGGTTCAAGCATCATTAGTCAACGCCTGATCGAAGGGTCTTATAACCTTCCCAGTAAATGGCCCCGGAGCGCCCCATGGGGAAGTGCCGGTCTAATGAACCCCTTGTCGATAAGCTCCTGTAGCCCAGGACTGCGAGTTCCTATGACTCAGCTTGGTGCCATCTATCTTGGAGTCATAGAGATGGAGTGGAAGTACCGGTGTAACTTCGATACCAAAGTCTACCCTGCATGTAGGTAGTCCGAGGGTAACTCTATGCGGAAAAACATCTGCTGCACCTCTTTGGAGGTAGAGCCGGTGCGAACTCTCATAGATCCTCCCCAAGGTGGGCTCTTCTTGACCGCCGTTGTCACGACACGTTTCGTATACTTTACGTGGCGGAAATGCAAAACAGCGTATCACTGAGAATACCACACGAGTGCGAATCCTGCGCGTGTGGCGGTAACTCTCTGCGCTCTGATCGATAATGACCACGTAAGCTGTCGGCCCGGTCATCACAGGGATGACGCCTGGAACTCGACATATCCATGATCCTCGGGTCCTTTGTGGTATAGTGCGAGATCACCATTTCCTTGACCTCGACATATCAATCTATTCTGCTTGCCCAATCACAGGGAGAACTCGCGATACAAAGGCTCCTCTAAGGTCTGCCAACCCATAAACTGACTCGATCTGGCCCGAGAGCGTGATGAATGAATCACGAGGAAGCACCGGAATCAAATAACACTCTGCCCGTAGGCGTAGCTAAAGCGTCTGTATGGGTGGTGCGTCGATGACTCGGCTGCGATTGTGGCCAATGAACCATGCTGAGCCACAGGTCCACTGCCACGTGGGCCCAGTCTCTGCCTCTACTGTTACCACCAGCCTCTTGAACACTTTGTCAAAATGTGGGATTGCAGTCTGCTGGCAAGTGGCCAGCTCATCGGCACGTACTATCTTTGTGGAGGAATGTCTGTGTCTCTCTTGGCTGTCTTGGCCCAGGGCTGTGATGTCAGCCCACAGGGATCTCGTCTGCGGGAGCTGATCCCGATCTCATGTGTCAGTGCAGCGACAGTGGAAGCCACCATCCATCACTGCTGAGTGTAGCTCTATACGCCTACTTTTGACGGCAACTCTAAAATTGTCACTTGGCGGATGGCCCAGTGATAGTCTGTGAACTAGAGGCTCTGTCTCTTCCCTGAAGCGGAGAAGGCGGCGTGCTTCCTCAGCACCCTTTAACACTCGCCTCCCAGGGTGTTTAGAACCTCCTCCATATCTCTCTATGGTCGGGGCCGTCTGACCATGAATCCATGTCTGTGGCGAGGTCCACCACAAATCCCTATACTGAATGGGCTGGATCCAGTGCCGAAAGACCTCCTAACCTTGGCGTGGGCAGCCCGCGTAGTCATCACGCGAATGGCTACTTTCAGACATAGGCCGTGGTCATCCTTTGTCGTAACCGCCATGACTCTAGGAACTCCACGAGCTTTAGGCGTGTCTAGCGATCTGCAGGAAATATATGACGATCTGAACTCTTGCCCGTGTCATAGTCTAGGTCTCTAGAAGCCACAACCATCTCCATGTCCAGGACATAGCCTCTGAAGTAGAATCAGGCGGGCGACTCATTATTATCCAGGGTGATCTCATGGCCTCCAGTGCAGTTCTATCTTGCATGGTGTGGTGCTACCACCGGTCTCCTCCCAGTCGTGGAGGTGTCAAGCACGATCTCTGGGAGGTTCTTTTAGGACCTCTGACTATCGGCCACACTAGCGTGATAGCAGTATTCATGACCTGCCAAGTACTCAATGAGGCTCATGTTAAATCTTGTGGTGATCATATGCGTTGGTGCAGTGGCGCTCGATGGGCATCTCGGCGTCCTCGCCCTCTCATAACCATCTGTCGTGGCGATCGATAAGCGATCACCCCGGTATCTCGAGGCACAAACGCAGCCGAGACACCCCGTGAACCACGTTACAGCGTATGTCAGTTCTATTTTGCGATACAGCCAGATAATTTGTCTGATTTAAATCAGTTTGATCACAAATTTTTCTTTTATTTTATTTTATTTTTAAATTTTGCATTTTGAAATTTTTTTTTTTCAAATTTTTGTTTGATTTTTAAGTGCGCCAAAAAAAAATTGAAAAAATTTTATAAGGAGCAATGTTTATGAATGAGTAGTTTCTGGCAGACCCCAACGGTGACCTGAGAAATATCATCGGTTAGTAAGTTCAAAAACCCCGGCTGATGCAGCGCCCAACCAAAGCGGCGAATCGCGCCCAGTGCGCCGCTGGCGCGCCAGCGTAGCGCATGAAGCTGCCGTGTCATTAACCCGTGTCCGCCGTATCGTGTGGGCGTAAAGTCATCGTGACCGGCTGGCGTCATCGCCCGCAGCCGTGATGTGCCGCCGCGTGGCGCGTCGCCGCTTGGCGCCCGGCGCCGCTCGCCAACCTTCGACCACCGCTGGCCGGCGTGCCGTCGCGCCCGGTGCGGCCGTATCGCGAGCGTATACGTGTCTGTGCGCCCCAACGTCTCGTGAAAGGCGAGGTGTGGCGCGAGCTGTGCCCGGCTGCCCGCTCCTGACCCTCGCACGCAATAGTTTCAACCTCTTTGCGTCAAATTTTTTTTTTTTTTTTTCGCGGTAGTAAAAATGTTTTTATTAATTCAGTGATTATGAAAAACCACTAAAATCACTAAAACACTTTCTTCTTTTTTTTTTCCAATAAATTCATGACAAATTCATAAAAATTTATTCCTCAAATTTCTTCAACTTAGAAAATTATTTTCATCATCTAATAGGCTAAATAAATTTATAAAATTTGATGCTTTTCATTTTTTCCAGGTTTGTACATTGCTGACATCTTTTCACCACACATCATGTGCTAATCACCAAACACATCTATCATTCACTTTCCTCTACTGCGGCATGTGTTTTGATTACAAACAACAAGTGATCTGCTGTTGCAATAATCCCCGATCATGTCATGATATGATCAAAACATTGGTGTTCTAATTTCTCTCTAAATTGCATTCTCTCCTTACCTCCTTCACATCCTTTACAGTGATGTTCAGTGAGATATTACTACAGAGCTCCTAGGTGTTGGTATACCTAGGCTCGTCACCAGGCGTGACGCCCCAAGGCCGGGGTCGGGTTGACTGCATTCTCGGCCGCGGGATGTAAGTGGAGGTCGGGTTACCCGAGCGCCACTTTGAAAGTCGACGAGTCTGCCAGCTGTACGGGGAGCTCACCCGAATGCGGCTTACCGTATAAAACTTTTATCCCAAGCAGTCCAATATAATCCCAAGGATAACAACATGGATAAAAACGGCCACTTGGGCCCATAAAACAATATCCATCAACCTGTCGACCAGTATCCCATAGTTAGAGTAGTAAATGGATCTTATACAACATATATCAAATGAGGTTCTAATACACCTGGAAAACCATCAAAGCCACATCCAACATTTCAAAACTACGACTCCACCAGGTTGAAGCGATTCCTCATGCGCTCCGTTGCACAGTAAAATAAGGGATTACGAAGCGAGTGAGCTAAAGCTGATAGGAAAATCGCCTAAGTGATCCTCACCACTAAGGTGCAGTGCAATGTTCCAATTTAAAACAGGCATTCAAGCAAATTGCGATCCCTACTTGAATGTCTACATGACCTTTCGGATCCAGAGTCCTCAAGCTCTCACTCGCCTAAGACTTGTGGCGAAATTTAATATTTTATTAGTGGATGGCCTCAGATGTATACTTTATATATCGAGTTGGGCAGAACAGAAAGGTTGATCTCTATAAATTATCATCATGGACTTACCCTCGTGGAATATATATCAAGAAGCGGGGCGCTCAAGCGAGTTTGATATGTTATTCTAGTTAAGACTACCCTCGGACAATTTACATTAGTAAACTGACCCTCGAACCATTTTCTCTAGACTTGTCTCATGCACTGCTCCTATGGTCTAGGATGTTCCGTGCATATGGAATGCACATGTACGGTTCAAGCTCAGTCTAATACAGCTAAATATATAAACGCTGATCTCTTGTATAATTAGAATTCAAATGCACAAAGATGTTATAGAAATTATCCATTTCAAACACGAAAGTGCTTTCATGGGCTAATGTCCAAACACAAGCAATTCGATTAGATTGTAATCCAGCCAGGTGCCAAAATGCCATTTTTTGGGGCACCAGATCTAGACGGTAAAACTACTGAAGGTTTTGTTCTCGTTCTCAATAATTTATCGGTTTCGTATATGACCATCTGTGGCCATTCAAGGCCTCAGTCATTCAACACACATTAACCACCAAGTCAACATTTTTCATACCCACACGGTAGGTAGGCATTTCTGAAGTACATCATTTAGTTTAAAAAAGTTTGTATTAACGAAGTTGGGATCCCATGTTTTTTGGATAGATCCGTAGCCTGGTAGTACATGTCGACTCGAACATTGAAAAACACTAAAAATGGGAATAAAACCCAAGTAGGAAAATCCTGCAGCAGAAGAGTTTGAAGAAACTCGCTAAAAGCAAGATCCACGCATTGGCTGTTGCGTAGATGTTCCGCCGCGTGTGACGGTCGGATTGTGTGCAAACCCAGAGAGCGCTCTCTCTCTCTAGGCTCTCTCAGAAGCAGCTCTTGGGACCGAAAATGTTAGCTATCAGTTTTGGCGTCTTGAGAGGGGAGATGAAAGACTATTCACTCTTTTGTCTTTTATGACTTAAAAGTAAAATCTACAAATGACATATCTTGTCATCTTTTACAGTTGATATTCGACTCCTCGGCCGTCCATTTTCATCCGTTTCTCCTTTCCCATGTACCCTTATGGTACATGGTACATGTCATATGTGGCTTTCATCATCAAAAGCGTTCTGGCGGCGCGGTGCCAGCGTCACGGAAACAAGTATCTCGAAAATTACGAAATTTTACGTGCTAACTAGATTTCGTGAGCGGGTTAGCGGTACAATCCGTTCGTCATCCGAGATCTAGAGGAATTAATTATGGATTTTAACGTAATTAATTTTGTGTTCAATTACGATTTTGCCATATTCGAAATTTGAATTTCTGGGTCTTAAATTTCTTGACCATTATATTTGGTTTTTAAACCTTTGTATATCAATTTGAAAGGGTAGTTGTAATTTAAGGCAGGGTTCCCCCAAAACAATTTGATGACTTATATTTTTGACTAGTAAGAATGAAGTTTTAATACAAATACCATTTTGCAAATATGACCTTGTGGTATTTTGTGGTAGGTATGGAGGATCATTACCATTTATTGATAATCTTTTGAAGTTTCACAAAATATCCGGTAGGGATTAATCCTTCACAATCTGATTCATCGGCTCTGAATCAATTAAAAATTTATAAAAACTTTGTTGTAATTAGGATTGATTTTCAAAGGTTATCTTTGTATATATCTTTGTTTTGTACAATAGTCATCATTATGCAAAAGTTTCAGTTCTTCATTTGTTTCACTTGTTAAATCTTCTTTTTTGTATTTCTAGTTATTAATCTTGTTTATATTTTGATTCAAGTTATTCTGAATTTGTGATTATCATTTGTTTTATTCATATAAATCTTTGCAAAGTTGCGGGTTCTTATTCTTATAATATTGAAACAAATCTTTTTTATTTGATAAGCATTTTGATAATTTATTTTAGGCTTTGGTTTTTGAACTTTTAACATTAAAACTTTCTTATGTATTTTGCTTTACTTTCTTTGTCTTCCAATCGTGAGTCAATCATTTCAAAGTAATTCTTGTTGGTGTTAACATATTTATTGGCTTAAAGTAGTTTCTCAATTTTTCTATTCTTTTTCATTTTAATTTGTTTAGGTTATATTTGGATTTCGATATTATTTTCAGAATAATATTCTTCTTCTTTGTCGATAAAACATTTGCTAATTTCTGGTTGAGACTATGGCCCTTTTGACCACATTTGAAACATCTAACTTCTTTTTTATGATGTTTTTTATTTTGTTATCTTGAGGGTTTTGGATTTAAGATTTTGTCTCTTTAATCTTTGAATTTTATAGTTATTCCTATGGGGTTTGATTTTTGGAGGTGACTAGGTGGAATTGGCATAATGCCATATTGAGCACAAAAGAACCTAAATCTTTTAGAGGCTTTAGGTCTTTTTTAACTTGATATTGGAGTTTATCACGAGAGCACGATCCCCAGACCTTCTTTTTTTACTACGCTTATGAGACCTCCATAAGTAAGGGAGTCCAAATTGGATTGTTCCTCCAAATTTGCCTCTAGGGTTCTGAACTCTTTCATTGAAAGCCTTAGGAGAGACCTCAGGAATCTGCTTCCAATGAAGCTCTGCATCAGTTCTTACCATCGGAGTTGCTAAGTATCATATTATAATTTAGGTCACTTGATTATTCTACATCTTAAATTTTGTAAAATATCGAGTTCTTTCTCCATAAATGGATGGATCACCTATGAAGTGTTTTGTTATTATAAGCTGTCCTTTATATTTGAATTTTGCTCTCCTTCTCATTTGTACTTTTTAGAATATGAAATCTTTCTTTTTTGATTAGGTAGTTTCCACAAAGTTTTTAATGTGCCATTGAAACTCGCTGTAACTAATTAGACGTTCCAATCATCATCGATTTGCAAATAAGCGGTTCTTTGCCAGGAACTGCATTTAGCGAATCACATTAAAGATTTCATGTTCCAGATAGACCCATCTCTTCCAAAAATGGTCAACCCATTGCTATTCTCATTATTATTTTGTTTTGGTTGTTTTTCCTCAAATTGTAAATGCGGGGAGTAGGTCTTTGATAAATTTTTTGATCTTTGATGCAGGTTTTAACTGTTTGGCTTTGTTCTTCTTGTTCGAAGTTTCTTCCAATAAGTTTTTAAAGGCTCTTAGAATTTGTTCACGATCCACTTAAGAAGTTTTTGCCAGGTTTTGAACAAGAGGATCTTTTATTTCTATTCCACGTTTTTGAGTTAAAGTCTTATTAATTCATCATTATTTTGTTTCCTCCTAATTTGCCAGGGTTTTGGGTTTTGAAGATAAGGGTTTTCTTGTTTTCCATCTTTTCTTCTTTTTCGAGTTATTTTTTGTAGAACATTTACTTTCCAATTCTATTTGGTTGAGTTGAAAGTGTTCCTAGATTGATTTGTAAAATTATTTTGTTGGTGAATGCTTTTTATATCTTTTAATTTTGTCATTCTATTTTCATCTTCTTTTGAATCAATTTGTTTGAAAGGTGAGGCTATTATATCTACACCTTGAGCTTTTATTTTTATTTCTTCCAAAGGGGGATGAGTTGATACTATTTTCTTCTCAGAAATAGTATTAGACTTCCATTCCTTTTGGAACATATTGATTTGTGAAAACGGATATTTGATATTATTATTTGAAGCATAAATATCAAAATATGTGAACATTCAGGATATTCATTTCCATTGTTTCCATAGTTTGATACCATTGTTCTCAATTTCTCTCTTATTTCTTTTGATATTTGAGAAAAACCATTTGCTTTCCCTATGTTCTTGATTTTATCTCTTTTAAATATTCTTTGTCTATTTCAAACCTCTCGCATCATCATGTTGGTAGAAACAATCATTTGAGTGACTTTTATCATTTGGGAAAATGTTGGAGACCTATCTGGAGAATTTTGAATATTTGGTTCAGTCCTTGTGTATTTTAAATCTGGAATGGTAGATGAATAGTCTACTTCTTCTAGATTTAAATTTGACTGAACATTTGATCTTCTAGAAGGAGTTCTAATTTCTAAATAAGAATTAGAAGACCTTTCAGAATATGTTCTTGTTAAGTTTTCTTTTCTTGGCTCAAAATTAATTTGAACATTTCCTTGTCCATCTTCTATTATGGATAAGAGTTTTGGTTGTTCAATTGGTTTTGGAGCTAAGTTGTTGAAATTCCATTCGATTGTGTTAAACATTCCCATGGAATTGGTTTTTGGAATTATATTTGTTGAATTTTTTCATTTGCTTGCCAAATTAATGTTTGATCTTTTGGTGAGGACAAAAGGCAATTTGGGTTGACCTCTTAGAAGTCATTTACTTTATAGTATACTGCATTATACTATAAGTATATTCTTTGGATAAGGGATCCATATCATAGTTTTGAGTTTGAATGTTTAGAGTCAAGGCTTTATGAATGCTCTTATCATTCATACAGTCTAACTCTAAGTTTGGATAACAGGTGAAATACCTTTGGTCGAAAAGGATGTATTTGTTTCCATTAACCTTTAAAGGGAATCTGGAATTTGTTATGTCTTTGCATCACGAGAGACATACTATAGGTTTGTCTAACCACTAACTTTGGTTAAGGGTTTTGTTTGCTACTACGGATAGCTCCATATGAAGATTTTGATTTTTCTTTTGGATATGTTCTAGATCCTTGAATCCCTAGAAGTTCAATGGTTACATCTCAAGGAACTATTGAATGAGTATTCCAGAGATTTTTTGATTCTATAATCCTTTCTAAATTCAAAAGTTCCCTATTTATATAATTCTTTGATGTTTTGTTTTTGCATTTCCCAATTTTGATGTGCGTTCCCGATCTTCTATAGAAGCAGAAAGTTTGTTTTCAAATTGTTGAGTATTTTCTTGTATATACCTAAGTTGTTCATCTATCACAGATGAACTAGTACTGAACTAAGTACTTACAAATTTTTGATAAAATTTGGCATTTCTACCCTTCTACGATGGTAGGATTCTACACTTAGTGGGACCACCACGGGACCACCCAGGCCTCCAGCAGATTTATGGTGACCAACGGATACAGCGGGTGACCAACGCTAATGTAGGAATCATAATTACTTTGAAGAATACAAATATAAATTTAATCAAAAATTTTACGAGAACTTGGCTCTGATACCAAATCTCTGCAGGACCTTCTAAACAATTTGAACATATAATTTGAACAGTAAATATTAAAAATTTGAGCAGAATAACAGTAAATTTGAAATCTTCAAAAGTACAGCGGCGTTGTAACGACGGGTTTCCTGTTTAAACTCCACTTAGTGGGTTCAGGAGGTTTGATTTTTCCAGCCTGATATACTATTTGAAGTTAAATAAGTTTGAACAAACATGCAAACAGTATGCAATTTTGAATCAAAATAAAGAACAGTATTGAAATTTGAATTGAAATATATTGAACTTTGAAAACTTACAAACTTTGTTGAAAGCTTTTTGAACTGGAAAGCTTTAACAGTGAAGAGCTGGATACAAGGCTCTCAGAGCTTCTCTTTCTCACTATATTTTTCCCTCTTAAAACTTATCCTGCCTAACTAAGGAGACAACCCCTCCTTGTGACACCCCAATCCCGGGGGTCCGTTGACTACCCGTCAACCCGCGGAATACAAGTGGAGGTCGGGTTACCCGACGCCACTTTAGAAAATCGGGCAGAGTCTCCTTTGTACGGGGCTCTGCAGATACATAACTGTATAAACACTGCATTTTACTGTCCCCGAAACGGTCAATATATTCACAATATGAATAAAATGACCACTTGGGCGAAAGTAAACAATACTCATCATACTCTGACAACTATATCCAATAGTTTTAAAGTTAATAATTTACTCTTATACAACATATTAAAATTAGAAAAAATTCTAATACATGCGAGATATCGTCAAGCCAAGCCACAATAGGCACTTTTCTTCTAATCTCGATCTCTAGGGCCGAATTAGATCCCCTCATACGCTCCACATGCACATAAAATAAAAGTCCCACGGCGGGAAGGTGAGCTAAAACTCGGTAGGAGAATGCGCTACTAAGTGGAGGTACTCACCCTTTAAGTGCGGTGCGTGTTCCCGAAATAAACACCCATTCAAGCAAATGCATGTGATCCTGCACTTGAATGTCTACATGACCAGCTCGAGATCCAGGAGTCCTCACCGACTCTCTCACACTCGCCCCTGGCTTTCGTGCGAATTATTATATTAGTGAGTGAATGACCCTCAGATAAATATATATCAATTGGAGCGCTCAGGCGATTGATATATATTATTTGTTTGTGGACTACCCTCCGATGAATATATATCAACTGGGCCGCTCCGACGGTTGATATATTATTTAGTTTGGACTACCCTCCGATCATTTTACATTATTAGACATATGGAATGCATGTATGCCAGTTCCAATACAGTCTAAACCACATGCAAATATATATACATGAATATATTTACATAAAAAATATATCATACAACATGTTATGAAATTAGCATTTCAAACACCAAAATTAGCTCACTTGGGCTAATGTTCAAGCACAAACAATTGATTCCGAATTGCCAACCAAACACATAATTTTACGAAAATATATTCTTGAATATTGTTTGGGAATAGTGAAACCCTCACGGTTTACTATTCGAGAAGATCCTGAATCAGCGGTTCTTAGTGAACGAAATTCACGGCCATTCGACCCCAATTCAATCAGCATGATTTGCACCTGAAAACAAGCCTTTTACACCATTTTTCGGTCATGGAGCAGCCACGAGGAGCACTCCATTTTAATTTCAAAATTTTACCTTAGTTGGTCCCGATGTTTGGGGCCGTCAGCTGCCTAATGGCCCCGAACCAAACGAGAAACATGGAAAAACCATAAAAATGGGAATAAGCATGAAGTAAGAGAAAATCCTACCTCTTGGAGTTGTCAAAAACTCAAGCCGGGGTCCACCCAGCGTAGCTGCTCAGCGTAGAGCGTTTCCTTCTTGCTCCATGAAATCAACGGTCCGTCCTTGCGTATTTCTAGAGAGAAGCACCCTCTCTCTCTAGAAATATCTGCTGTCAGCGCTTCTGGATCTTCAAGTGCTCCCCCCACGTTTTGCTTTGGTTCATTTAAGGAGAAGATACACTATTAATTTATTTTGGCATTTATGATTTAAATCAAATTCCAAAATGCCCATTATCATCCCTCCGTTTCCCAGTTGATATTCGGCACTACTTGGCCCGTCCATTTTTATCATTTCTCCTACTCATACCACTTATGGTACATGAGTACATGCTATATATGTGTCTTTCGTCGCATCAATCGATTCTGACACGACGCGATGCCTCGAAAACATGTAAATTCAAATTGTCTCTCGGAAAATTCACAATTTCACGTGCCAACACTAGATTTTCGATACGATTCAACGATTGAAATCGTTGTCATATAGGATCTAAAGAATAGTGGGTTGCTAGTAAATTACAATTTTATGGTGAAATTGGTGCAACCTTATTCGAAATTGAATTTCTGGGATCTTACATTCTCACTCGCCCAAAAGAATTTCGTCGAAATTGAGAACGATCTCAATCGCTCAATTACTTATACAGCGTGCCTTTGTACCATGCATGTAAACTAGTCATTTAAATGTAACGACTAAACCACGTACCTTCATCCCTAAATGAAGGGATGTCGTGGCCATATCTCGCGCTCCCACGTTGACTCGCCGACACGATTGCCTCCATAGCACTCTCTCTGGCCTCACTGGTCTTCAGCGTCGCGAGAGCGATCACGACTATCAAAATGCGCAGCGGCGGTCCGCCACTCCGAGGTCCCGTGGGTGTCGATCTCAATCGTCCCCGATCCTAGCATGAAATTTGGATGCGGGTATATATATATCGGGAGCATGGGGCGTGCAACACCTCGTGGACACCTTACATGCTTTGGCGGCAAGCGCTGGCCCAGTGCGTAACGGTGCATCCTCCTCGAGTATCTCGAAGGCCCGATAAATTTCGGCGATGGCTTCCGGCAAGCGAACGACTGGCCTCTCTTACCGATTCACCTTGAGGAAGCGTGATCACCAACCTCGAACTCTGGGGGTCGACGTCGCACCTCTACATGGCTCTTACGCGGGCTCGGCTAGGTGAGAAGGCAGCTATCGTATCAAGCTCACCTTTCTGTCCGATCAAGACCGTGATGGAGCCCTCTTCCTTTTAGTCGACATAGCATTAATCTGCATGGCCTCCCGTACAATGCCTCATAGGGTGCCATTCGTATGCTACGCACGAGAATTATTGTTGTGGCGAATTCCTTTAAGAGCGATTAGTCCTCTACCCTTATGACCCCGGGACGTATGCTTGTAGCGTGTCCTCCCAACACATGTATATAATCCAGGTACAACGTATAACCACTACCACAGTATACTTGGGTGGTAGTAAACTCTAACCTTTAAGGTCACTATCGTGACAATCCAATGGACGTCAACCTAGTCCATGTCATGAATGACATCCTATACCGAGCTCTTACCCGACTCAACAATACCAATACAATTTCAAAGAGGTATCGATTCTGATCCGCCTCGACTCATTTATCGGCTAAACTCCCCAGTCTGATAATTTAGCGGGTGTGTTTTCATGCTCCGGGCAACATAGCGCCGGCTTACGCCGAGCTTGTTACATTTCTGATTCAGCTATGAGTCTTCTTTGGACGTAATCCTAAAGACCAACTCAACCAGCACTCACAAGAGTGGTGAAGATGACCATCTTGTGCACCACTTTGAGCTAGACGGGATATTCTGATGCATCTGACGCGTGATGTCATCTTTGTGACAACCAATCCGGTTCCACCATGAGCGGAATCTCGGAGATCTCTCACTCATAATCCAGGCCTATCGGTGGAGACTCTCACCCACATCCTAGGGAAGAACATCATACTTGGCTTCTCTAAAGGCCTTAACCTCTAAGCCCGAATCCATGTCGTGTCGAGATTGTGACAACCGGCTAAAGGTCTGATTCATGACGACAGACGGTTGTCAACTACGATCACAATCCTAACTTCAACCCACACTCTTGCCCCTCTGGCCTATATGTGTTGCTGGAAGTGCTTGTATAGCACCAAGCCCCGAAACTAGTTCCTACAACCCTTACTAGGGTGGAGGAATGGCCTTATATTCTCTTGTCACAAATTGCTTTGGAATTTGGATTGTCCCAAAGTCTTTGGATCCACGTCTGCAGGAAATCCGTCACTCATGCTTCCGATCCGGCCTAGTCACAGAAACTAGTGTGAAGCAGTCTTACGCCTCATCCCGAACTAGGAAAACATCTCCCTCTTCTTTACCAACACCGTATCCGTGTTCGAGCATCTTCGATCTCTCGCTCTATGGTGGGGCTGTCGACCATGGAGTCCATAAAGTGGCGAAGTCCTACGATCTGTCGAATGGACAACTTCAGCCATTCTCAGATCATACGTAATACCCGCCAATCCCGAGAAACTATGTATCTCGAAGTTGGCACTCGATCTCTCGACTCACCGCGCCTCGGCCTTACAGGTCATTAACACTCTGGTGTTGACACCATGTCCCAAAAATCTCACTTGATGGCTAAAACTGCGCTGCCGGAACTTGGCGCCACAAGCGTGGTCTCTTAACGGTTGTATGATCTCCAGTGATACTCATGCTCCCGCTCATTGAAGGGTAGATCGAATGTCATCGTGAACTACGACAAAGCCGATCTAAATAGGGTTGAATACCACATGCATGAATCCATGAATCTTTGCTAGCGCGTCGTCAATCAACGATCAAGTAAACTTAAAGTGCCATAGCAGCGTCTAAATGCCATCTTAGGGATATCTGTCTCCCTAGCATTGATAACCCGGGTCACGAAGGTGCATCTTGAAGTAGACTCGCTCCTCAGCCCAATTCGAATAAATCATCAGGTCCTTGTGGTAATAGATGCGATTAAGATCGTATCCTTTGTTCAATACTTTGTAGTCAATGCAGTTGAAGGGTCTTGCCCTCTTCTTGCGACTAGAGCCTGGCGCCCACGTGGTGAAGTGCTCGGTCTAATAAACCCCTTGTCCGATAGTTCTTGTGGTTGGACTGCGAGGTTCACCGCAGCTCACTTGGGTGCCCTCTGTCTCGAGTCATAGAGATGGAGTAAAGTACCCGAGGGGTGTAACTTAATACAGAAGTCTACATCCCTATGTGGAGTAGTCAGTGGCTTCGTCTGGAAAAACATCCTGGCTTCTTTGCTTTACTTTCGAAGTAGATCTAAGTTTAGTCTCGCCTAGTCCTCTAGGAGTGGCTCGCTATGGCAGCGCTAAGCATTCACGACACTTGGACTCGTATACTGTCTAGGGAAAATATCGTGCTTGCCCCCTGAAATACCACAGGAGTACCGTCTGCGTGTAGGCGGTAATCCTCACTGGCTCTCCGCATCGATGGCGACCACCATGGTATCGACCCGATCCATCCTCGGGATGACCTCGAACTCGACATGTCCATAATCCTCAGGGTCCGCTGTGAGTAGAGTCCCCAGATCTCTAGCTTCATAGCCTCGACATGTCATCCCTATTCTCGCCCAATCCACAGGGAGGAACTCACGTACAACGGCTCCTCTAAGGTCTCTGGTCCTTGCCCATTTCCACCATATATAGGCCTCATTCTCTAGTTAGGCTTGACTAGCTAATCTGGTCGCGTCATGTAGGTAATCTCCGTAGCCTACAACACTTTCGTTCTACATGAACCAATGAGTACACCACCATCGAATCCTTTCCCCACAGTGAATGTCGAAGGATGATCATACTAAACCTAAGGGGGTTGCTAGGATCTTCTGTCTACGCTATACTAACGGTGCTATAGCATTATTTGTATGCTCTACCGGCCTCGGCCAAAATCCGGTGATCAAACAACGATTATTGCCCGACCCGATTGCCGTGGACATTCTCTACGTCCTCGTCCTCTACTAGCCATTTGCGATTCATGTAATTTTCATTAGTCTAACTAGCAATGCACATGCCAATAGACTTGTGACCATGAGCCGACCGTCCATTTTAAGTGGTCTTCAAATTCCAACCACTTAGTCGTTTTATTCAAATGAGAATTTTGGAAGCTCTTGTTCATTTCATTATCGAATCCCAGATTACGTAATCACTAACCTTAGCGACCCACCCTTTTCCTATGCGCATTTACACCATGCATATAATTTTATGTGAAACTACCACGCAATCACCATTTAAATGGTAGTTAAATCAATACAGTATCTACAAGGGCATAACCACGTACGAGACACTAATCATACATAACTTCGATTAATATCACGCGATATTTCGTGTTTAAATATTGTTTTTTCAACAAATTTTATTTTCAAAAATTTTATTTTTTGAAAATTTTATTTTAGAAAATTTTACCAAAATTTATTTGATTTAAATTTGAATTTATTTGAATTTAATAAATTTTTTTCGAAAAATTTTATTTTACAATGAGCGGTGTTCATTTGGTATTTCGAGGAAAAAAGCGAGAGTCAAAAGCGGATCGAAAAGTAAAGCGAGTGCCGCCAGAAGTGCAACGCGCCAGCAGCCCGGGCGCCCGGTATGCGCCCGCGCCAGGCCGTAGCGCTGCGCCCATCAGCCTGCCCCGCGAGCTCTGCGCGCTAAGCGCCTCTTCTTGCTTTCGCCTACAGCAACGCCAGCGCTAGCGCGCCACATCTTTCTTTGCGGCGCGTGCGCGCGCGGCGTCCTGCCGTGCGGCGCCCCCTTGTCGCGCGGCGCTCTTCGCCCGGCGCCAGTCCGGTATACGCGGCGCGCTCCTCTAGTCACAATACAATTACGTTTGTATTGCAATACGCAACCTCGAGCGACCTTAATACGTCACAATACAATCAGCGTATTGCAATACGAGCTTTACCATTCCGGCGACCAGTCACATACACGGTGTATTGCGACGCGATCGTGAGCCCGTGCAGTCCGCATACAAATTGTGCAGTAGCCATTTCCAAATTTTATGCTAAAAAAATATATTTTAGTTTTCATTATAATATTGTTTTTTTTTTTTTTTATTTCCAGAAATTGGAAAAATCACTAAAAACCTCAAAAATCATTTTTTTTTTCATACTCTTTAATACTCAAATAAATTTATAAAAATTTATTTAACCCCATTTTCTTAAATTTTACTCCATATAAAATCTTAGAAAATTATTTTCTCACCTCATAACAAAATAAATTTATAAAAATTTATTTCTTTCAGTTTTCAGAAAAAATTTTTCTCCCGCTCAAATAATTTATAAAAATTTATTTTCTTCCATTTTCTTCAATTTTTCTACTTGTAAAATGTAGAAATTTATTTTCTTAATTCTCATCAAATATTTAGTAAAATTTTATTTTCTTTACTAGAATTTCTTCTCATCTTCCACAAATCAAATAAATTTGGTAAAATTTATTGATTTAATTTTCTTCGGTTTTACCTTGTGAAACCTTAAAATTTAAATTTCTTCACCTTTAAACCCACTAAATTTTCCAATTTATTTCCATTTTATTCTCTTTGCTCCGAGTTTTACTGCCTTAAAAACTCCCTTACTTATCATTCAACACCCATGTACTAACCACTTAAGCTTTAACAATTCTAACACAAACAACATAGCATACACCATTCATCAACTTTCACATGTTCACCTGATAATTCACCCGATTAATTCAAAATCACCTGGCTTGCACTTTGCATGTAGTGTCTAGTTTTGTCATTGATTGCTAGGTAATCTCACATACCCTAAGCAGAACATCCAAACCACACACACAGTGGTGATAACAATCTCAGTATGTTTTAAGCGGTACCTATCCATAGGTTTCCATATACCTACACTCCACATCAACCACTTAGTGGTGATGGATACCCAAACCCGAGCTCCCTAGGTAGTCGTATACCTATTTCGATGCAAGGCGTGACACCCCAATCGAGGAGGTCGTTGACTACCAGTCAACCGCGGAATACAAGTGGAGGTCGGGTTGCAGCCTCACCCCTAAAGAAAATCTGGGGTGAGAGTCTCGCGCTTTGTACGGGGGCTCCTGCCCAAAATACATAACCTGTATAAAAGCACGCATTTACAATCCCAAAACAGGTCCAATATATTCCTGATATGAATAAGGCCTTACTTGGGCCAGTAAACCAATACTCATCATACCTACGACAACTATCAATAGTTTAAAGTTAATAATTTACTCTTGTAACATATATTAAAATTAGAAAAAAATTCTAATACATGCGAGATATCGTCAAGCCAAGCCCGCAAATCGGCTTTTCTTCTAATCTCAGTCTCTAGAACGAGCCGTCCCCTCGCACGCTCCCTGTACCTGTAAAATAAAGGGGGTCCCACGACGGGGTGAGCTAAAGAAGCTCGATGGGAGAATCGCCACTAAGTGGGCTACTCACCACCCCCAAGTGCGGTCTGATGTTCCAAAATAAACACCCATTCAAGCAAATGCATGATCCTGCTTGAATGATGTCTACATGACCAACTCGAGATCAGAGTCCTCCTTAGACTCTCACACTCGCCTAAGCCTCGTGAGAATTATTATATTATTAGTGGACAACCCTAGATAAATATATATATCCAATTGGTAGCTCAGGCGATTGATATATATTATTTATTTGAACTACCCTTCGATCATTTTACATTATTAGACAACCTCAGAGACCTTTTTCTCTAGACTTGTCTCTCATCGCTCCTCTAAATCTAGGGTGTCCCGGTGCATATGGAATGCATGTATGCAGTTCCAATACGGAAGATACAAACCACACCAAATATATATACATGAATATATTTACATAAAATATATCTATGTCTGACATGTTATAAGTGCTTTCAAACACCAAAATTAGCTAGCAGGCTAATGTTCAAACCTGAAACAATTGGGTTGGAATTGCTTAACCAAACACGTAATTTTACGAAAATATATTCTTGAATATTGTTTGGAATAGTGAAACTCTTTCGGTTATATTCCCGAAAGATCACAAATCAACAGTTCGCCCAGTGAACCCAGAAATTCACGGCCATTCATTTGAATTCAATCAAAGCATGATTTACACAAAAACAAACCCTTTTACACCATTTTAGGTCATGGATCATCACAGACTGCTCCATTTAGTTTCAAATTTTACCTTAGTCGGTCCCAATGTTTGGGTAGTCAAAGCAGCACTGTGGCCCCGAACCAACGAAACATGGAAAAACCATAAAAATGAATAAAACACAGTAGGGAAAATCCTACCTCTTGGAGTTGTCAAAAACTCTGGCCGGAAGTCAGCATGTGTGTAGCACATAAGTAGAGCGTTTCCTTCTTGCTCCATCGAGAAATCAGCGGTCGGGTCTTGTATTTCTGGAAGAGCACCTCTCTCTAAACCTCTATAATACTTCTGGATCTTCAAGATTGCTCCCCACGTTTTGCTTTGGTTTCATTCAAGGAAGGCCCACTATTACTATTTGGCATTTATGATTTAAATCAAATTCCAAAATGCCCATTGTATCCTCCATTCCCAGTTTGATATTGACTCTTATTGTCCATTTTATCATTCTCTACTCATACACTTACCGTACATGAATTACAGTACTATATATTAATCTTTTCGTCGCATCGAATCGATTTGGCACGACGATGCCTCGAAAAACATGTAAATTCGATTGTCTGGAAAATTCTGAATTTGCAGTGCTAACTAGATTACTAAATCCACGATTCAACTACGGTGAAATCCAGTTTTGTGTCCCGAGATCTAAAGAATAAATTCACAGTTTTTAATCGAAATTACAATTTTGTAATTGAAATTACGATTTTCACCTTGTCAGAAGTGAAATTTACCGGATCTTACAGCTCGCTATAGGAAAATTTTGGGCTTGAAATAAAAACTTTGACGTCATGCTGATCAGATCACATAGCTATTCAAATTTTGAAGAATTAAACGCTTTTGAAGGGTCGCACAACTACAGTAGGCTAACTGTGTGTAGTTTTGTCGCACCCTCTCTTTACCCAAGTGGATCGTTGCTTTTGAAAGTGGTAAACAAGCGATCGCCTTCTTGCATAAGCGTCTTAATCTCCGGTCTTTGAGTTCTTTTGGTCTTTGGGTAATATAGAGCGCTGATTCTGTTTCCAGTCATATTCCTTCTTGAAGTCCCTATCCAGGAAGAGGCATCGTGCTTGATAGTTTGGAATTTTTGAGCCTGTCCTTTCTCTGAGGCAAAGGCTTTTGAAGAGATTAACATTCTCAATACTCAAGGGGAGTAAACGGGAAGCCAGAAGCCGCATGTCTTCATTTCTTTACGGAGGAAGTGTGCTGCTTGCTGTCTTAAATCGTCCCAGTCGAGTCGTAAGTTTTGAGAGCGTTTCTGCTGCGTCTTCTTGGACCTTTTTGAGGTCATACTTACAATAAATTTGAATTTGGAAAGTAGGATTTTGAAATTGGGCGAGGCAAGGTTGGGACGAAATAGGTACCTTGGACTTTGAGTTGAAGGCTTTTTCGGTTTGGGCTTTGACCAGTCCATCTTTTAGCTGACATCAAAGGTTTGGGCTTCTGAAATTTTGAAGGCGGCCCACCATTTGATTTTAAATTCCCTTGCCAAATGCTTAGGAAAAGGGCTTTGATGAGATTGGTGGAGACAGAAATCCCAGCAAAGAATCCAAGGGATCCTTAGTTGAGAACAGAAGAAGAGTGAATAGCTATTTCGAGGAGGGAAAAAGCTTTCACAATTTGTTTTGAAATAATCAAAACTTTTGAAGATTTCAAATTTCTTGTGTCTGCTCAAATTTTAATATTCTTGTTCAA
Organism: Tetrastigma voinierianum; assembly: GCA_016808115.1. Lineage (NCBI taxonomy): Eukaryota > Viridiplantae > Streptophyta > Magnoliopsida > Vitales > Vitaceae > Tetrastigma > Tetrastigma voinierianum. Next base: position 110,730 of record JAEQBH010001436.1, on the reverse strand, counting down.
ATTATATGTTCAAATTGTTTAGAAGGTCTACTTGAGAGATTTGGTATCGAGCGAGTGCTATGAAATTTTTGATTAAATTTATATTTGTATTCTTTCAAAGTAATTATGATTCCTACAGTTAGCGTTGGTCAGCCCAGTGTATCCGTTGGTCAGCCATAAATCCCAGTGAGGTCGGTGGTCCCGGTGGTGGTCCACTAAGTGTAGAATCGATTCACGTAGAAAGGGTAGAAATGTCAATTTTATCAAAAAGCCCTATGAATGCTAGTTCAAATACTAGTTCATCAAAGGGATAGATGAACAACTTAGAGCATATCTGAAAATACTCATGATTGAAAACTCAAACTTGCCATTTCTATAGAAGATTGGGAGCAGTACATCAAAAAAGTAGGAAATGCAAAACAAAACATCAAAAAAATTATATAAAATAGGAACTTTTGAATTTAGAAGATTATAGAATCAAAATCTAAAAGCTATATATTCGATAGGTTACGAAATGAAAACTATTGAACTTACAGATCTTAGGATCTGAACAAATCCAAGAAAAATTCAAAATTCTTCCTTATAGGAGCTATCCGGTGCGATGACCATAACCGGGTTGGGTTAGACAAGCCTATATGTATATGTCTTCGTGATCACGAGACATAGCAAATTCGAGATTCCACTTTAGGGTTAATGGAAACAAATACATCCTTTGGACGTTGTATTTCTGTTATCAAACTTAGAGTTAAGTGTATGAATGATAAGAGCATTCATAAAGCCTTGACTCTAAACATTAAACTCAAAACTATGATATGGATCTGGAGATCGGGGAATATACTTATAAACCTCTGAGTATACTATAAAGTAATGACTTCGGTAGTCAACCCAAATTGCCTTTTGTCCTCACCAAAAGATCAAACATTTTATAGATATCTATATATAGATTTATATATCTATAAATAGATATAGATAACTATATATATAGATATATAAATCTATATATAGATATCTATATATATAGATGTATATAGATATATAGATATACGTAAGACGAAATTCAATTTACGGAATAAGGAGCAAAATCGTAATTTAAATTCTGAAATTGTAATTTAGGTTAAAAATAATTAATTCTCTAGATCTTGGATGATAAGCGGATTCATTACCGTTGGACTCGTCTCGCAGAAATCTAGTTAGCATGTAAAATTTCGCAATTTCAACCCAGGGACCGTTGGGTGGCGACCCGCGTTACGGGCATCGCGTTTGGTCTTAGTAAGAACTTTCTATCACGTGAAGGCACATATAACTCAATATCATGCATAAAGTGTATGGTAGAGAAATGATGAAAATGGTTGGCGGGAAGTAGTCTTGGGAATATCAAATACGAAGGGACATAATGGGTATTATGGAAATTGATTTAAGTGACTAAAAGCGAGTGTAATAGTCCTTCATCTCTTACATTAGCGAGACCAAAAACGTGGGAGGCCATTTTAGATGCAGTAGCTTAGGTTTTGAGCTTTTTAGAGAGAGGGGGTGCTTCTCTCTAAGATCCCGGGCGCGTCAGGCCGTTGGCGGTTTCGGGCGAGAAGGAAGCGTTCTCACGACGGACGAGCTGCGCGTGGACCACGAGGTTCAGAGTTTTGACAGCTCAAGAGGTAGGATTTTCTCCCTACTTGCGTTTTATTCCCATTTTTAAGGGTTTTCCATCTTCCGGTTGGTTTTTTTTTGAGGCAGGCGGCGGGTTCGTGGAGTCGAAACATGGGACAGTGTTAGAATTCTTAGGGATTTCTCTCACCATCAGTGACTGCCCGAAGTGGGCTGTTTGGGTGTCTTAAATTCCAGAATTTTGGCTTTAAATCATGTATTTGTATGGAAAAATGCAGAATGGGCCATAGGATCGATCTGAAGAAACATGAGGCGAGATTGTGGAATTTTAGAGATTCTTGACTGTCAGTGGCTTGATCCAGCTGACCCCAGGGACTGAATTAAGTGTTTTATGATAATTTATTGAATAAATTATGCTTTAGTGATTAAAGGAGACCGGAATTAGGAATGGAAATCGGTTCATCAGAGGAACCGATGTAGGAAGTAATGGAGCTGCCCGTGGAGCGACCACTTGCTGTTTTGAATTTGTAAAAATAGTCCGAGGTTTGTGTGAAATGGATAGGAATTGTCCATGTGTTGTATTACTTGAAATGGTATGAAGCGAATGGCTTGATATGTGGAACTAGATGCGGTTAAGACATTATTTTAATGTTCAATGGCTTACAATTACATGGAATTAAGTGTTATAACGATAGGAAATGGTTATGAGTTGCTCGAAGTGAGCTACATTGGGTGATAGTGATGTGCTAAATTACATGGGTGTAATTGTAGTTGATTGAAAATATGCATATTGACATATTGTGTAAATGATTTTGAAAATGGCATAATGCATTTTCATATACCTTGGGTAGCCTAAATTGGGGTGTGAGTGCATGACAAGGTATTTTTATAAGCGGATATGGTTGCGAAGTTTCACGGGATGATATTGGAGGGTGGGGTTGGGAGATGGGCGACGAGATCATTTAGGATGAGGACCATATTTGTTTGGAGAAAGCTCACCAACAATTCACCTCGGGAGAACCAGAATCCCATGTTGTGCGAATATTTGTTGAGTATATTTTCAGAACAAAAGGGTTTTGTTTTGAAAATGATTATTTTCTCATGCATGGCTTAGGCAAGTGTGAGTGAGTCGGTGAGGACTCGTGACATGGGATGACATGTAGACATTCAAGTAGGATCACGTATTTACTTGAGTGTGTGTTTTACTTTAGACATTACCTTGCACTTGGTGGTGAGTAGCCCACTTAGGGCGATTCTCCTGCGAGCTTTAGCTACGCCTGTCGTGGGACCCCCTTTATTTTTCGGTCTGTGGGCGCTCGAAGACAATCCATTTTTTTGAAAAGCCAGTTTGTGGCTTGATGGTTTTAGACATGTATGTATTAAATTATGGAATCTAATATATGTTTGTATAAAACAAAGGAATGTTATCAATGTATGAATTATTGGGGGAGATGGTGAAGAATGGATTATGATAATTGATCTTATATGAGTGTGGTTTGTAGGCCCCCGAGAGGCAATTACTCATGTTGGGATATATATTGCATATATTAGTTGTTTGGGACAGGTTATACAGGTATGTATTTAATTGGGGCTCCGTACAAGAGACTTCCCCGACCTCTAAGCAGCGTCGGGTAACGCATTTTCCACTTGTATTCCGCCGAGGTTGACAGTGTCATCGGACACCAGTTAGGCGTCAATAATACTATATATATAAATATATATATATCTATATATGAATATCTATATATATATATATATGTATATATATACATATCTATAAATAAATATATATATATACATATCTATATAGATATGTATATACATATCTATATATATATCTATCTAAATATATAAATATATATATATATATATATATATTATATATATAAATATCTATATATATAGCTATCTATATCTATAAATAGATATAAATAGCTATAAAATCTCTATATAAAATATATATATCTATATATAGAATTTATATATCTATATATATAGATATTTATATATAGATATATATATATAGATATTTATATATAGATATACCAAATATCTATATATATCTATATATAAATATCTATATATATAGATATATAAATCTATATATAGATATCTATATATAGATATATATATATATATCTATATATATATCTATATATATAGATATCTATATAGATATATAGATATATATAAATCTATATATAGATATATATATATATATATATATATAAATATATATAAATCTATATATAAATATCTATATGATATATCTATTATATAGATTATATATATAGGCTCATCTATATATATATATTTATATATATAGATATCTATATAGATATTTATATATATGAATTTCTATATATCTATATATATTTATATATATAGATAACTATATATATATATATATATATATATATATATATATATATATATATACTATATATATATATATATATATATATATATATATATATATATCTATATAGATTCATATATACATAAATAGATATAGATTTATGGCCTTTGAAAACTAGGGGAGTCGTTGACTGCCGAATCAGCCGGGCTAGAGTGGAGTGGGTTTTAGCGCCACTTTAGAAAATCGGAGCGAGTCTCCTTTGTCTTTGGGGAGCTCTACCCAAATAAAGTACCTCTGAATACTTTGCATTTATCACATCCCAAGCAGTCCGATATATGCAATATATCAATCGACCACTTAGGCCCATAAACTAATGCTCATAAAAACACATATCACAACTATTCTCTAATTATCTCCCAATAGTACATAGTTGATTCCTTTTATACAAACATATATTAACATCTACAAGTCTAATACATGTTATGTCAAAACCATCAAAATCATGGTGACATCTTCAAAATGAATTGTCTTCTCGGCGCTCCACAGCCACGAAATAAGGGTCCCACAGCGGTGAGCTAAAGCTCGGTAGAGAAATGCGCCCTAAGTGGGCTACTTTCACCACTAAGTGCGATTACAGTATTCTCCAGAAGTAAACACACACTCAAGTAAATATGTGATCTACTTGAATGTCTACATGATCACCCCATGTCACGAGAGTCCTCAGGCTCTCACACTTGCCTAAGCCATGTAGCAGAGAAAATAATCATTTCAAAACAAAACTTTTGTTCTTGAAAATATACTATCGAAATATTCGGTAAAATATGGGACTACCTTCAGTGAATTGGTTGGTGAGCTTTCCAGAAGCAGGTCTTAGTCCTCATCGAAATGATCTGATAGCCCCGTCTCGACCCAATTCTCGAATATCATCACGTGAAATTCCTTCGCAACCATATCCGTTTTTATAAAAATACCGTCATGCACTCACACTTAATTCTAGATTTACCCGGTGCATATGAAAATGCATTATACCATTTCAAAATCATTTACACAATATGTCCCGATATGCATATTTTCAATCAACTATAATTACACGCATGTAATTGATGATATCAACCATCACCCAAAATTAGCTCACTTGAGCAAATCATAATCATCTCAATGGCTTATAACACAATTTAATTCCATGTAATTGTGTCATTGTATATAACACATTAAAATATGTCTTAGCTTATCTAGTTCCCTCATACCCAAGCCATTCATTTCGCATCTGATTTCAAGCACCTGACAAATGGGCAATTCTTATCCATTTCACACAAACGGAATTTGTTTTACGATTAAAGCAGTAAGTGGGATGTCCACGGGCAGCCCACTTCCTGTCGGTTCCTCTTGGTGGGGCGTTTCCATCCATTCCGGTATCCTACTCACCCCGAAATAGAATTTATTGCATAAATTCACGACACATGACCAGCTACGAGTTTTTGGAGGTTCCGCGGTGTCAAAGTCTAAAAACGATTAGCGATTTACGATTAAAGTTTTGGGACGATCCTCTGACCCATTCGACCTTATACAATCAACACGCAATTTATTCAATAAATTATCACTCAAGGAACCATAACAGTCCGTAGCAGCTCCTCCACGATACTTGATTTCACAAATGGAACTTTTAATAAATTTCTAACAATTCGGTCCCGAGTTTTGGGACCCGATCAAGCTCAACCCCTCACGGCCTCAAACCAACTTGAAACATGAAAAACATAAAATGCAGATAAAACACAAGTAGGGACTCCTACCTCTTGGAGTTTGTCAAGGCTTCGCAAATGGGTCCACATGTAGCCTGCTCCGCGCGTGAAACGTTTTCCCTTCTTATAAAGTCGAAATCCAGCGGTCCGTTCCCGGGATCTTAGAGAAGGAGGACCTTCTCACATAGAAAACCTCCATTTTGGTTCTTCCACCTCTTGCATCCTTTCACGTTTAGTAGTTTGATGGAGAATATGATGTCTTCTCCTCGAAATCCTGAGATTTGCCCTCGTTCTTTGACTTTCTCGACCCACTTTTACATGGCTCAATGTGAGCCATGTATTTCATTTTTGGTGCCATGTGTCCTCATGAGAACATGAGATTGTTGGTCTTTGGTCCCCTGCCACGTGGTAGCCTTCTATTCCTGCCACTTGGCATCCACTTATTTTGCCATGTGTCCTCCGACATCCCACGCCTCAGCGTGAAATTAAGTGTCTTAAATTGACGAAATTGACGTGGTAGCTGAATTCCTTGAGGCGATTCCAACGGTGCAATCCGTTCGTCATCGAGATCTGAAATTAATTCACGGTTGCAACGAAATTACAATATAAATGGTGGAAATTACGATTTTGCCATATTATAGAAATTAGATTTCTCGGGTCTTACACATTCTCCCCTCCTTGAATTTAGTCGAAATTCCCACGCACATATACATCCAACCATGTGTATATGTAACCTTCTGAAACTCAAGACCGTGAATATGATGGCCGACTAAGGTCTGGTCTGATAACTCGATGTTGTCATCTCATCCATTGTCAAACTGAGAAATCAACAATAATATGTCACACCACTACTGGGTCCACAGCTTCCGCTGTATTTCGATCTTTAGAAAATCAAATCTCTACCTTCATTCTAGGGAAGAATTTTCATCGTAATATATGGCTTTTCTAAAGGCCTACACCTAATACTTAAACTTATCACACAAGATGCATTAATGAATGAACATGATGCATCATTCAAAACCTTCTCTAGTCGATAATTTCCAAGAGTAAAGCGTACCCTTTCTCCTGCAGCGTTACCATGCTTATGTCCTTGCATTTATAGGCAATACCCAAGACAATTTATTCAATATATCAATCATTTTTATCAACAAAAATTTTATTTTAGAAAATTCCATTTTTCCAAAATTTTGTCTCATTTTATTTTTAAAAAAAAAAAAATTTCAGAATTTACTGTTCACAGTTTACCGGTCAACGTTTGCATTCCCACGGTTGTGAATTCTTGTTCTAATTGACACGTTGACTATTTGTTTCACCAGTTAATGACCCGGATACTCTTGTTAGTCACCAAGTACAAAAATTGTATTGTAATACACTTCTCAACCAAAATCCTTTTTTGTTCACAATACACAAGGTGTATTACTTGATAAATTTTAACCTCTGATTATATTGCGATACACTTCCTTAGCCTGACCTATGTGGCCACGCGGTAGTCTTACAATACAATCCCTTTCCATTGCCATACTAGCCAACTCTTGCAATACAATTTCTGTATTGCAACAATCAGCCTCAAGCCTTCTTCTCTACAATACAATTTTGTGTATTGTCTGATACCTCTCTGACCTCACCCTCATGTCACGATACATAGTGTATTGCAATGCAATTTCTATCCTTCAAGCCCTTCAAGCCTACCATATTGCAATACAGTTTCTCCATCTCTTCTGATACAATCACTAGCCACTACACAACCAAGGTTATGATACAATTAGAACCTTGCAATACAAATTTTTTTTCTTTAAATATTGTAGGCGGGTGACTGGCAGGTGCCACTCAGTTTTGATATGATAGTTTTAAAAATTTATTTTTCTTCATTTTTGAATACACAAATAGATTTCCTAAAAATTTATTTTCTTCACTTTTCTTCAGTTTACCATATAAAACCTTAGAAATTATTTTCTCACCTCATAGCAAATAAATTTATAGAATTTTATTTTCTTCTTTTTCCAGTTTCCCACTGAAAAATTTTCTCCACTCAAATAAATTTATAAAAATTTATTTTCTTCCATTTTCTTCAATCCTCATCCAATAAATTTATTAAAAATTTATTTTTCTCTGATTTTCTTCAACTTAGAAAATTACTTTCATCACCTAATAGGCCAAATAAATTTATAAAATTTATTCTTTTCATTTTCTTTTCCAGTTTTTTTTTTTCATATTCATACAACTCAGAAACATTTTCTGCATTCATGTGTAGAAAATTTATTTTCTTCCATTTTCTTCAATCCTCATCCAATAAATTTGTAAAATTTATTTTCTCTGTTTTCTTCAACTTGAAATTACTTTCATCACCTAATAGGCCAAATAAATTTATAAAATTTATTCTTTTTCATTCTTTAGGTTTTTTTTTCACATTTGTCTATTTCAAGAAACATTTTCTACTGTTCATGTGCTAATCATAAGCACACAACATTTCGACACACATACAACATAGCACTTACACCATCATACAATATTTCATCAAATCACACAAAACACATCAACACTGCGTGCGTAGCAGTGTCATAGTTTGTCCGTGATTTCACAAATCATACCTAAGCAAGACAGCCGAACCACACTAGTGGTGAGCACTCCTCCTTCCGCTAGGTATATTGAATCTCCAATCTCTTGGTTTCATATACTGTACTCCATTCTAAGACCCGTGGCCTGAGCCGAGTCCACCGAGCCTAGGTAATCATTATACCTAGCTTATCAACACTAAGCTCTGAAGTATTTATAAACCTATGCTGCGATATCAAGGCATGAAAGCTTGTATCGAACTAAACTTATAACTACACCCACCAGCTCCCGAGGTAATCGTTTGTAGCTGCGTCTGGCGCGGCCCCCAGCCGGGGTCCGTTGACTACCACGTCGACCAGCGGAATAAAATTGGAAGTCGGGTTGCAGCGTACTTTAGAAAGAGAAAATCAGGCGAGGAAGTCTCCCTTTATGCGGGAGCTCTGCAAATAAGAATACACGCAAATAACTTTTGCATTTATCATCTAGCGTTAATATATGCAATATATCCAATCGACCACTTGGGTATAATGTGCTCATAAAGCCACATATCGACTATTCTCTGAAATTATCTCCCGATAATTACATAGTTGATTCACTTTTATACAAACATATAATTAACATCTACAAGTCTAGCCCATGTATGTCCAAAACCATCAAAATCATGAGCCCGGCATCTTTAAAATGAATTGTCTTCTCGGCGCTCCTGTACACGAAATAAGGGGGTCCTGGCGGTGTTAAAGGCTATTGGATAAGCACAAGTGGGCTACTCACCACCTAAGTGCGGTCTGATGCTCCAAAGTAAACACACACTCCAAGTAAATATATGATCCTACTTGAATGTCTACACTGATCACCCCATCACGAGTCCTCAGACTCACTCACGCACTAAGCCATGTATGAGAAAATAATCATTTCAAAACAAAACTTTTTGTTCTTGAAAATATACTACGAAAATATTCGGTAAAATGTGGGACACTACCTTCCGAGGTGAATTAGTTTGGTGAGCTTTCCGAAGCAGTCATAGTCCTCATCAGAAATGATCTGTTGGCCCATCTCGACCCGATTCTCAGGAATATCATCCTGTGAAATTCCTTTCGCAACCATATCCGTTTTTATAAAAATACCTTGTCATGCACTCACACTTAATTCTAGGTTACCCAGTGCATATGAAAATGCATTATGCCATTTTCAAAATCATTTACACAATATGTCAATATGCATATTTTCAATCAACTATAATTACACGCATGTAATTCAATGATATCAACCATCACCCAAATTAGCTCACTTGAGCAAATCATAATCATCTCCAATGGCTTTATATCTTTAATTTAATTCCATGTAATTGTGTCATTGTATAACACATTAAAATAATGTCTTAACCTATCTAGTTCCACTCCCTTCAAACCATTCATTTCATACAATTTCAAGCACCGCAAACAAATGGACAATTCTTATCCATTTCACACAAACCCGGAATTTATTTTACGATCCCCAAAGCAATGATAGGATGTCACGGGCAGCCCACACTTCCCTCTGTCAGTTCCTCTTGGTGGGCAGATTTCGATCATTCCGTTATCCTACTCACCAATAGAATTTGTGCATAAATTCCAACACAACAGCCCACTACAGTTTTTTGGAGGTTCCGGCTGTCGAATTTATAAAACAATTCCTGATTTCGGTCCCAAGTTTTGGGACCCGATCCGTCTAACCATTCCGACCTTATACAATCGCACGCGAATTTATTCAATAAATTATCTTTCGAGAACCATAACAGTCCGTAGCAGCTCCTCACATTGCGATTTCACAAATGGTTCAATAATTTCTAACAATTCGATTGAGTTTGGGACGTCGACGGCTCCCCTCACGGCCTCAAACCAACGGAAACATCGAAAAACACTTAAAATGCGAGACAAAACACAAGTGAGGGCTCCTACCTCTTGGAGTTTGTCAAAACTCATAGTCTGGGGTCCACATGTAGCACCGCGCTCACGCGTAGACGTTTTCCCTTCTTGCTCATCAATCCGTAGTCAGGTTCCGGGATCTTAGAGAAGAGGACCTTCTCCACACTAAAACCTCCATTTGGTTCTTCCACCTGCATCCTTCACGTTTATTAGTTTAAGTGGAGAATATGATGTCTTCTCCTCAAAATCCACAAGTTGCCCCTCATTCTTTGACTCTCAACCACTTTACACACATGGGTGATGTGAGCCGTAGTATTTCATTTGGTGCCATGTGTCCATCGCTGGGAGACATGAGATTGTTGGTCTTTGGTCCCTGCCACGTGGCGCCTTCTATTCACGCCCACTTGGCATCCACTTATATTTGCCATGTGTCCTCATCCCAGCCTCGAAAAAGCGTGAAATTAAAATTTGTCTTGAAATTAAGGCAAGAGTCGACGTGGTAGCTAGATTTCGCGAGACGATTCCAATGGTGCAATCCGTTTAGTCATCCGAGATCTAGAGAATTAATTCCGGATTTTTAACCGAAATTACAATATCGTAATTGAAATTACGATTTTGCCCTTATTATAGAAATTGGAATTTCTCGGGTCTTACATAGATAGCTATATATATAGATATATATAGATATGTATATATAGATAACTATATATATTTATATATAAAGATAACTATATATATATCAAATTTTCTGGATTATATCTCTATATATATATATGATACATATATAGATATATAAATCTATATGAAATATATATAAATATATATATATATATATATATATATATATATATATATATATATATATATATATATATATATCTATATATATCTATATATAGGTATATCTATAAATAGATATAGAATACTTATATATATAGATGTATAATCTCTATATATAGATATCTATATATATATGATATATATATAGATATGTATATATAGATATATATATATATAAATCTATATATAGATATCTGTATATATAGATATATATATATATATATATATATATATATATATAAATATCTATATAGATATATCTACCACTAGATATCTATATATATATATATTTATATATATAAGTATCTATATATATTTATATATATAGATAACTATATATATTATATATAAAATAACTATATATATATATATATATATATATATATATATAAATATATATACTATATATATATAGATTTATATATATATATATATATATATATATATATATATATATATATATATATATATATATATATATACTATATATAGATTTATATATCTTATATAAATCTATATAGATATATAGATATCTATATATAAAAATATATATATACATATAGATATCTATATATATAGATATGTATATATCTATATAGATATGTCTATATAAATCTATATATATAGATATCTATATATAGATATCTATACATAGATATATATACATATTATATATATAGATAACTATATATATATAGTTATCTATTGTAGCGCCCAAAACGGTCCGTTGATTACCCACGTCGACCCGCGGAATACGAGTGGAGTCAGATTTACCGACGGCACTTTAGAAAATCGAGCGAGTACTCGCTTTATGCAGAGCTCCTACCAGCTTGATCCTGCGTATACACATCCCCAAACGAGTCGATATACAATATATCAAATACGACCGCTTGACCGCCACTTGATACTCATTAAATCAATTATCATAACTATTCTTCAATTATCTCCCGATAGATATGGATGTGCCTTTTGTTTATACAAACATATATTAAAATCTACAATTCTAATACATGTTATGTCCAAACCATCAAACCCTGAAGCAGCTTCTTCAAAATGGATCGTCTTCTCAAGCGCTCCACATGCTGAAATAAAGGGGTCCCACGGCCAGGGGTGAGCTAAAGCTCGGTAGGAAGAATGGCATTACTAGTGGGCTTCTCACCACTAAAGTGCGGAGTGCAATGCTCCAAAGTAAACACACTCAAGTAAATACATGATTTTACTTAAGATGTCTGCACCCAGTTACCATGTCACGAGTCCTCACCCGACTCACTCCACACTTACCCCTAAGCCATGTATGAGAAAATAATCATTTCAAAACAAAACTTTTTGTTCTTGAAAATATACTAATATTCGGTAAAATATGGGACTACCCTCAGGAATTAGATGGTTGGTAGACTTTAGAAGCTTGAGTCCTTAGTACTCTGTCAAAGTGATCTGTTGGCCCATCTCCCAGCCCAATTCTCGAATATCATCTGTGAAATTCCTTTATAACCATATCGTTTTTACAAAAATACCTTGTCATGTGCACTCACACTAATTGCCAGATTTACCCGGTGCATATGAAAATGCATTATGCCATTTTCAAAATCATTACACAATATGTCAATATGCATATTTTCAATCAGAAATTACAATTACACGCATGTAATTCAACATCGATAATACCCAATTTAGCTCAGTTAGGCAATTCCTTAATTTCATCTCCGATGGCCTATACTCACAATTATATTCCATATAATTGAGCAAATCCTGATTTTATTCCCATTATCCTATACACACAGTGCCATTCCCTATAATTGTGACCTCATGTTAATCCTCATTAAGCATTATATATTGATTTCTACACCACGCAACTCGAAGCCATTCATTTCCTTACAAGTTCATGCACGAAACACATGGGCCGATTTTATCTAATTTACACGACGGGATGATTTTGGAGTCCGACGGCGATGGTACGTCGCGGGCAACCCGCGCCCAATCTCGATTTCACTTTTTTGGGCAAGATTTCTTCTATTTCCTTTCTTTAAACACCAAAATAGAAATTTAATGCGCCGAATTCGCCACATCAGCCCATAACAGTTTACGGTGTCACGGACAGTAATCTCCAAAAATTCCATAATTCGGTCCCATATTTTGGGGCGATCCCTCACAACCCATTCGGCCTTTTTCCCGCCTGATACATGATTTAAAAGCAACATTTTAATCACAAAATTCCAACCTGAAACAGCCTGAATTACGGGCAATCACGGATGGTGGGGAAAAATCCCCCGAATTTCTAACAATTGGTCCCATGTTTTAGGACGATCAAGCGGCCCCTCATGGCCTCAAGCCACCTAAACATCGAAAAACCCTTAAAATGAGAATAAAGCATAAGTAGGAAAATCCTACCTCTTGGGGTTATCAGCTTCTGCATAACCGGGGTCCACGCGTAGCTTTGCTCGTAGAACTTTCCTCTTGCTCCGTGAAATCCAACGGATCGCGTGTATTTCTAGAGAATGAGTCCTTCTCTCTCTAACTTCCTCCATTTCGTTCTTGCATCGAAAATCGGTTCTGACACCGACGATGTCTGAAAACGTGCGACTCATTGTTTAGGAAAATTCTGAAATTTTACGTGCTCACTAGATTTCGAGAACTGATTCCAGCAGTATGATCCCGTTTCGTCATCGAGATCTAGAGGAGTAAATTACAGTTTTTAACCGTAATTACAATTTTATAATCAAAGTCGTTTTGCCTTATTCCGAAATTGGAATTTCTCGGGTCTTACATCTATATATATAAATATGTATATATCTATATATATAAATATCTATATATATGGATGTATATAGATATATCTATATAGATATATACATATCTATATATAGATATCTATATATATATATATATATATATATATATATATATTTTTATATATGAATATCTATATATCTATATAGATGTATATAGATAACAATCTATATATATATATCTATATATATAGATGTATATTGTAAGAGGCCCCACCCCTGGCCTTTCCAGACGGTGGTCCCACTCCTGGTATAGGGGCATGTCCGCCCTTTTCTCTTTAGCCCTCGTGAGCTCGAGACCTTGAAGACGAAGGGCTTATTGAAATAGGAGCACTCTGCGGCTGCCAGGCTGACTACTGGCCGGTTGGTGGTGAAGTGCTCCCATTGATAAGTCCCACTTTGATCTTCAGGTCCCGGCAACTTAAAACAAGAGGCGTGCCCACATACTGTGAGTGGTTCACCTCGGCGGAAGTGGGCGGCGTGAACACCCACAAAAAGCTTTATATGCGGAGTCCTCACCCCTGGCCCACATCCGACGGAGGGTTGGTGTCAGTCCCGAGCGTATCCCACAGCTCACGGGGTTTCTTTACGCCTCCGTGAGCTCAGACACAGGACCATGAGCTTAGGTACCCATTCGAGGTAGTTCCCAGCACCAAGCCCAGGCTACTTTTTTGTAAGGGCCTGCCCTGGCCACTCCGGCGGTGTGGTCCGGCTCCTGATATCCCCTAGCTCACGGGGGTTTCTTTGCGCCTCAGAGTGGGCTCCGAGACACAGGACCATGAGCTTAGATGCCCACATTCGAGGTTGTTCCAGCCTGTTGGGCTGGTAGCTCGGTGGTGGTGGGACTCTGAATGGGTACCTAAGCTCATGGTCCCGGTCGGCTGTAGGAGAAGCTACTGTGGGAGACTCTTTAATGACAGGACCCTTTCGAAAATAGCTGAAACAAAGCACCCTTACCTGCAAACCTACTCTCATATGAATATTTATATATAAAGTATATATTTATATATATATATAAATATCTATATATAAATTTATATATCTATATAAATAAATAAACTATATATATATATATATACTATATATATATATATATATATATATATATATATATATATATATATATATATATATATATATATATATATATATATATATATATATATATATATAGATATCTATATATGGAATTTATATATCTATAAATAGATATAGAATATCTAAATCTATATATAGATATCTATATATATATATATATATATATATATATATATATATATATATCTATAGATAGATATCTATATATATAGATATATATATATATATATAGATATATATATAAATATATACATATTTATATATATGAATAACCTCTGGAAATTTATATATAGCTATCTATATATATAAGCCTATATATATATCTATATATATAAGCTATATATATATAAATACCTCTATATATATAAATCTATATATAAATGTATATAGATATATCTATGAATATATACATATCTATATATATATATATGGAATTTATATATATTTATATATATATATATATATATATATATATATATATATATATAAATATATATAAATCTATATATATATATAGATATGTATATATCTATATAGACTCATATCTATATAGCTATATATATATATAGATATATAGATGTATATAGATATATATCTTATATATATAGATATGTATATACATCTATATATATAGAGAAATATATAGATGTATATAGATATATCTATATAGATATATACATATCCTATATATATAGGCTATCTATATCTATATAGATTTATATAGATATATAAATCTATATATATATATATATATATATATATATATAGATATATATAGATATATATAGATATATCTATATATATATATATATATATATATATATATATATATATATATATATATATATATATATAGAGCTATAACTCTATCTATATAGATATATCTATATATACAAACTTATCTATATATATATATATATAGATATATGTATATATCTATATAAATTTATCATATTTACCTAGGACTTATATATAGATATGTATATATATATATATATATATATATATATATATATATATATATATATATATATATATAGATATGTATATATCTATATAGATATATCTATATCTGAGACTTATCTATATATATATATATATATAGATATGTATATATCTATATAAATTTATCGGCACTACTACGAGACTTATATTGAAATGCAGTGTGATGCCCACGAGGCTTGAGAATTCGGGTTATTTCTCGTCGGCCATGGAATCACAGTGGGCGTCAGGGTTCTCGGCGTCAGCTTGAGAAAATCGGGCAGAGTCTTTCGCTTTATGCAGGGGCTCTACCCAGTGCAAACCTGCATATAACTGTCCCAGGCGAATTCAATATATAAATATATATATCAAATATATCGATATGCATACCAATATATATATTCCATAGTTACAAGAGTTGTGCTCTTCACTCTTAAACAATTCCCATATTAAACTTAATTAGTTCTAATACATGTAAGCATCAACAAAAGCCATTCGGCTTTCTTAAGAACTCGGCCTCTAGGACAGACCGTCTCCTCTCACGCTCACATTGCAGCAAGGGGATCACGACGGGGGGTGAGCTAAAGAGAGAGAGCGGGATTTGAAGTGGGAGTGTACCGTAGGGCTGCTCACCTAAGTGCGGTCTGATGTTCCCGAATTAAACACACATTCAAGCAAATGCATGATCTGAATGTCTGCAGCCAACTCAGGATCAGGGTCTCGCTGAAACTCTCTCACACTCGCCTAGAAAGCCTTGTATGAAATTATTATTTTATTAGTGAATGACCTCAGATGTATATATATCAATTGGGCGCTCAGGCGATTGATATATTATTTGTTTTGTGGACTACCCTTCCGATGAATATATATCAAGCTGGAGCGCTCAGAAAGCGGTTGATATATTGTTTGTTAATGGACACCCTCCGTGAATATCAATTGGGCGCTCGAAGCGATTGATATTATTTGTTGGACTACCCTCAGATATTTTATATTTAGACTACCCTCGAACCATTTTCTACAGACTCATCTCGTACACTTTATCTCCTATAATCTGAGATGACTCGATTATATGGAATATGTGCCAGTTCCAATATAGTCTAATCACATGCAAATATATAAACATGAATATGCTCGCATAATCAAATCACACAATCATGTTATGTAATTATACATTTCATCACATCAAAAATTAGCTCACTTAGGCTAATGATGATCATGATAATTGATTTGAATCCCACTTGACCAAACACATATTTCACACAAAATATATTTTGGCTCTTGTTGGGAATAGTGAAACCCTCGGTTACTATTCGAAAAATCTAACTCAGCTGATCACTTAGTGAACCCGCAATCCACAGCCATTCCGTGTCAATCAAACCAATACATGATTAACGATAAATATTTTTGGAATTAAAACACCCGAACAACCTCTAAATTTACGAATGATCCGCGTGACCAGAAAATCCCAAAAATTTCCACAAATTGGTCCCATGTTTGGGATGGACCGATCAAAACGGCCTCACGGCCTCGAGCCAACGAAACATTAGTAAAACATTTGAAATGGAATAAGAAGCCCAGTAGGGAGAAAATCCACCTGAGGTTTGAAAACTCCGTCCGGAGATCCCGCAGCGTTGCTCCGCGTAGAGCGTTTCTCCTTCTTGTCAAGAAGACCGCCTGACGGTGGTTGTCACAAATCTAGAGAGAAGTCGAGACCTTCTCTCACAGAATCTCCATTAGTTTACGCTTTGTGCTTTGGACCTCTTTCTCCTCCCTAATTCACGTTTTTCTCTTTAGTTTAAATGGAGAAGATGGTCATGTACACTATTCGTCTTTAGTCCTTAAACATTTATGAAAATGATGCTTATGTCCTTTCTTTCTGATTTGATGTCGACTCGCAGTGAAGTCATTTTCATCGTTCTTCTCCCACTACTTGTAGTACATGAGTACATACTATATCTTGACTTTCGTCGCATCGAGAATCGTTTTACAGCCGGCATAATGCCATCGAAAATCGTGTCGATTCATTATCTCGAGAAAATTCTGGACTTTTATGCTGAAATTTCAGATTTGTGAGCGATTCCAACGGTGCAATCCGTTTTGTCATCGAATCCAGAGAAATTAATTAAACGTATTTTTAACGAAATTATATTTTGTAATTGAATTTATGATTTGCCCCTTATTCTAGAAATTGGAATTTCTCGGGTCTTACATTCTCCCCTGCAAGGAATTTAGTCCCGAAATTGAAGCGATCTTTATCTGGCTTGTATATCACGATATGCACTCTTACACGTACATGTAAACTAGTCATTTAAATCTTAAGCGACTAAACCACGTACCCTTCATCCCTAAGCAAGAAGGGATAAGTAGCCGCGTCGTGTCTCAGCGCTCTACACGTTGACTCCTCCACTCCACGAGTGCCGCCGCCCAGCACTCGCCTTGCGCGATCTTGTGTCGCCAAGACAGATCAAGTATCAATAATACGCGGTCCCACTCACCGAGAAGGTCCCATCAGTGTGTCCGATCTCAATGCGCCCCGATCCACCACATGGCGGATGCCGGGTATGGTCGGAGCATGGAGGCGGTGAGCCACCTCGTGGACACTTATCATCTTGGCGGTATTGCTGCCGATGCATGGCTGTGCCACACTCTCTCGAGTATCTCGGAGTCCTGAATCGCGATAGCTTGCTGCAGACGACCACTCTTGGAATCCACCTTCTGTGGAAAGCGCGATCATCAGCCTCGAACTCTAGAGGTCGGCGTCGTACATCGACCCTTAGCTCTTCTACAGGATACGAGCCGCGAGAAAGGCTGTCGTATCAAGCTCACCTTCTCGAAGTGTCTCTGTCAGATAAGGGGACAGTGATGGAGTTCTCTCACTGGTCCAACATACAACGGTGTCTACATGGCCTCCCACACAATGTTCTCATATGGTGCCATTCGTATGCAGCTTGATAACTATTGTGGCGAATTCCACCCCAAGAGACAGTAATCCTCTACCGCCCATGATCGGGACATGTTAAATGACAGCCTTACTTTAACACCGGCTGTGTAATCCATACACACGTAACCCACTACCTGACGCCTGCTTGGTGTGTAGCGCTAACCTCCAGGTCCACGATCACTTTGACAATCAGTAGATTTGTCCTTTCGATCCATGCCATGCATGACATCCATTCAGGGCACTGCCGGCTCGCCGACGCAATGCGATTTCAATTATCGACCTCGAGTCACCCAGGCTCACAGCAAAACTTGACTAAGTCTGTCTTATGTCCTGTGTTTCATCTTCGGGCACATAACTTTGGCTTACACTAGGCTATTACATTATCACATAAATTGGGATATCTAGGGTCTCTTACACTTGCAACTCGGGATTCTCACTTGGGATTCACGACCCCACTTTCGCTATGACACTTTGAAATTATTCTTCCCTTGAATGAGCTATGATCTTTGTTGGAGTAGTCTGCAGACACTCTTGCTCACAGTGGTGAATGACCTCTGGGTACTGCAGGCTGACGATATCACCACATGCACATGAGCGGAATGATGTTCCACTATGTTGTGATGACGATCAGTTTTCTGAGCGAAAATCTAGGAACCTCTCATTCATAATCAAGATGTCAGTGCTCTCACCCCTAAATCCCTGGAAAATATTGGGGGCTACCAAAGGTGCTAACCTCTGGCCCGAATCGATGCCGTCGCCAGATTATGGCGATGACCAGGGTCGATGCGGCGACCCGATGGTTGTCGACTCATCAATATCGGCGACAATGCGGCCGACCCGGTGAATTTTCTACAAAGTCCACCACGCTTCCATTTGCGAACTCGATCTGACCACACGACTTTGACCCCACACTCACAGCCCCTCGGCTATCATTATTCTTCCAGGTGCTTATTATAGCACCGGCCCAGCGGTTCCTCTGGCCCATTGCCAGGTGTGAAGAATGACGCCTCTACTCTCATCTCACATTTAGCGGTACATTTGTCCACGAGAGTCTTGGATCACATCTGCAATGAATCCCTTAATATGCCGATCAGCCACAAGTCACGAAACTAGTGACGAGAAGTCTTACGCCTCTTCCTGACAGGAGAAGGCTGATCCTCCTCTTGTGCAACACAGTATCCCGGTCAATTGCATTGCCCTCGATTCTCTACATGGTCGAGGTCGTCCCGACCATGGGTTCTATCCGTGGCGAAGTCTACGATCTGTCCGATGACAACTTGACCCGCATTCTTGTGTCTCTCGTAATACCCGGCCCGATCTGAAACTACGCATCCTCTAAGATTTGACGTTGGAGGTCTCTCGAAATCGCCATTTTGCCTCGACCTTCTCTAGGTGATTGACCTCATGATACTGCACCACCACGTGTCCCAATCTCACTGGTGGGCGAACTTCTTCTTTAGACTTGGCGTCATTGATGATCCACAAACAGCGTAAAAACGAATCACTCAAGTGTTACTCAGTAACCATCTGTGGGGTAGATCATGTCATCCACGAAGAGACTGCGACGATGATGTCTAAGATGGGGTTGGAACACTACTATCCGTGAGGTCCATAAATGCTATTGGCGTTCGTCGATCCAATAGGCATCCTGCTAACTCAAAGTGCCCATAACGTCCTAGCGCCGTCTTGGGATATTTGTCTCACAACCCTCGGTTGATGGTAACGGTCACGAAGTCATCTTGAAGTAGACTCGCGCTCTTCTCAGCTGGTCGGAAATAAATCATCGATCCTCGGTAAATGATGGATTGCGGTGTGACCGGTTGACTTCGGTAATCAATACCTGGGTCGAGGTCTTGTCACTTCTTCTTATGACTAAGGCGAAGCGCCAGTGTGGTGAAGTGCTTTCGATCTAATAAACCCTTATCGATAGCTCTTGCCATTCCGGACTCAGGGTTCTTTCTTGTCAATCGGTGCATCTATGCGGAGTCCTTAGAGATGGGAGAAACGCACGGTACTAACTAAATCTGAAGTCTACTACCCTCTTGGCGGAGATAGTCGGGTGGCTCATCTTGGAAAACATCCACATATTTACCTTCTTTCGGTGAATCGAGTCGATCCTCGCGGTAAGAAGATTGAACTGCGAAGGCCAACCTAGCATCACGATACTTGGACTCGTATATCTTGTCACGGGCCAAAATATGCCAGATTTTCCCTGATACCATCACGAGCAGAAATCACCATTATGGCGGTAACTCTCCCTGTAGCTCCTTGTCGATAACAACTAACATAAATTTGTGATGATCCATCCCGAAAGTTGGCAATAGAACTCAGTGTGTGTCATAATCCTCGGGTCCAGCAATTGAGTCACAGAATCTCTAGCTACATAGCCTCGACCTATCATTCTTATTCTCCACCTGGTCTCTCAGGACACTCACGACAACGGCTCCTAAGGTCTCAGAGGTCCCCGGCCCATTTCCACCATATTTGGGCCTCATTCTCTAGCTAGAACGCGCAGCCTAGTCTAACCGGGTCATACGAGGTAATCTCCATAGCCTCTAACACTTTCTCGTTTCTACAGAACCAACGGTCTACCACCATCGGATCTCTACCCCCTGTGAATGTCGGAGGATGATACGTCCTAAACCTCTGGAGGTTACTAGGATCTCCCTGTCTACCGCTATACCAGCCCGTGCGATAGCATTCGCCACACCTACAAATTCTGCAAGTCCGTCGATCAAACACCGTGGTGTTTGACTAGCACTCGTGGACGCCCCACGCCCCGCCAAGGTCCCCGACTACCATCTATACCGCTTCAATGGCAACAAGAGTCATTTAATTTTCACTAATTCCAACTCAGAATGCAGCCGATACTAATAGACTTGACAAACCAAGTGAACTCGAATCTGCTTCATTTTCTAAGTGGCGCCAAATTTCAACCACTCAATTTATTTATTTCCAACTAGGTTCTATGCCCTTGTTCATTTGATCTAAATCCCAAGGTCATACTCATAACCTTAGTATTTACTCCTTTTCCTATACGCATTTCACCACATGCATATAATTTCCTACGCAAACTACCGCGCAATCACGATTTCAAATGTAGTTAACTACAACATGTGATCTCTAAGGCACAACCACAGCCCCGGTGACACTAAATCATACACATAACTGCTAGATACACACATTGTCCTTTATTTACGGTAATGCAAGGCAATCCATTTTGCATTTAAAATATTGTTTTCAACAAAACTTTATTTTCGAAAATTTATTTTTGTACCTAGAAAAAAAGCAGAAAAAGTATTTTTCGAAAATTTTATCAAATTTTATTTTATTTGGATTTTCAAAAAAAAAAAAATTGAAATTTACTGTTCACAGTTGACCGATCAACGGTTACTGTTCACTTATTATTATTCAATACGTATTTATCAGTTCATGGATTACTATTCACGTGATTATTGTCTTACGGGTTTACTGCTCATGGTTTAATGTTCGTTACAATACAAAAAATTGTATCGCAAACACAATTTACCTTCTTCACTACTACCTTGCAATACAATTCTTCATTTCTTTCCTTGCAATACACTCAGATGGCTGCAATACAATTTGAGGTGTTGTTTGTTTCCCACTATATTGCACAGCACAAGGTAAATACAATTTCCTCCTTCTCGCAGAATACAATTCAAGTTCTTACTCAAGCCTTCTTCTCTACATTTCAAAATTTGTATTGTAAATACACTCCCTTTACTTTAAGCTTCCTTGCAATACAATCCCGTAATACAATGGCTAGCCTACTCCTCTATTGCAATACAATTCTCACCCTACAAGCC
This sequence comes from Tetrastigma voinierianum, assembly GCA_016808115.1. Classification (NCBI taxonomy): domain Eukaryota; kingdom Viridiplantae; phylum Streptophyta; class Magnoliopsida; order Vitales; family Vitaceae; genus Tetrastigma; species Tetrastigma voinierianum. Next base: position 88,121 of record JAEQBH010001436.1, on the reverse strand, counting down.
CTTCTTGCTGCAATACAACCTCAACCTTGCAATACAAAAATTTTGTTCTCACAATACAATACCTCCAAATTTCTTCAAGTTTCTTCCTGCACATACAAAACTCAGATTGCAATAAAAATTATTTTTTTCAATATATTTCAAGCAAAGAGCCCAAAAACGATTTTGCCCAAAAATTAAATTTATTTTTTTTCATTTATTTTAAATTGGAAAAATCAAAAATCCACTAAAATCATTTTTTTTTCCATTTTCCATAATACATCAAATAAATTCATAAAAAATTATTTTTCTTTCTACTTTTCTTCTAATTTACACTATATAAAACCTTAGAAAATTATTTTCCTTTTCTTAACTAAATAAATTTATAAAATTTATTTTCTTTTTCCTTTCCACCGAAAAATTTTTCCACTCACAAATAAATTTATAAAATTTATTTTCTTTCTATTTTCTCAATTTACTCGAATAAATTTATTAAAAATTTATTTTCCCTTCATTTTTGGCCCCGGTTTGTGTACACTATACCACTCCAAACATTTTCTAAAATAAAATATTTCATTAACTCATCTATGTGATAATCACTACACACAATATTATTATAACACATTACAAACCATGTTATACACACACTACCAATTGACCACAAAATCACAAAACACATCAACACACGTGCATGAAGTCCCCAGTTTTAATCCTGATTTTCCTAGGTAATCTCATATACCTAAACTAACGTCAAACCACACCTAGTGGTGATGTTTCACTGGCGCGGCCTAAGCCTTTCAATTTTCTTTCATCCATAGGTTCCCATAAACTCATATCTACACCATACCTCACCCTTACAGATGGATACCCAAACCCAGCCCTAGGCATTCAGATACCCAAGCTCGATACTGCCGTGACGCCTAAAACCCGGTCCACATCACACCACTCCGTCAACCCGCTACGGAAGATAGTGATCGTCGCGTTACCCCACGCCACTTCAAAATCTGAATCTCCTTTCAGACGAGCCTACCCAATTACAAAAGTCCCGTATATAACCCGGTCCCAAGTACCAATATATGCACTATATATATCAAGATATCCAATATGCATACCAACTATATATATATATTCCATAAGTTACAAGAGTTACAATATCTTCACTTCTAAACAATACATATATTGAATCTTTCTAATTATTCTAATACATGTAAACATCAACAAAGCCACATTCTGATTCTCTTCTAGAACTCACTCTAGGACGAACCGTCTCCTCGTGACGTCCTCGCACTTCAGCGGGGATCCCACGAGGGTGAGCTGGGGGCTCAAGAGGAGAATCGCCCTAAACGGCTACTCACCACCCAAGTGCAATGTTCCAAATTCACACATTCAAGCAAATGCATGATCCTACTTGAATGTCTACATGACCAACTCAGATCCCGAGTCCTCACCGCCTAAGCCTTGTATGAGAATTATTGTTTTATTAGTGGACAACCCTCCAATGTATATATATCAATTGGGCCCGACGATTGATATATTATTTGTTTGTGGACTACCGATGAATATGTTATCAACCGGCCGCTCCGACTGATATATTGGGTTTGTTTGTGGACTACCTCCGATGAATATCAATTGCCTACCCGACGATTGATATTATTTGTTTGACTACCTCCGATATTTTAGAGATTTAGACTACCCTCCGAATCCATTTTTCTCTGCATCATCTCATGCACTATCTCCTATAATCCATGTGATGTTCAAGATATGACGCATGTGTGCTACCCAATAGTAGTCTAATCACATGCAAATATATAAACATGAATATACTGCATAATCCAAATCACACAATCATGTTATGTAATTATACATTTACTCACATCAAAATTAGCTCACTTCAAAGCAATGATCAATCACAAGTAATTCAATTTGAATCACTGACCAAACACATATTTCACACAAAATATTATATTTTGTAACACTGTTTCGGGAATAGTGAAACCCTCTGCTATTATCTCTAAAAATCACAACTCAACTGCTCACTTATGAACTCCAATCCACTCGCCATTCCCTGCCTCAATCAAACCAATACATGATTAATAAAGAAAGATTTGGAATTAAAACACCCAAACAGCTCCTCTAAATTTCAAGAAATACTGGCCAACCAAGAAAATCCCAAAAATTTCCACAAATTTGGTCCCATGTTTTGGGACCGATCAAACGGCCCCTCACGGCCTCAAACCAACCGAAGCATTAGTAAAAACATTTAAAATGGGAATAAACTCCAAGTAGGAGAAAATCCCACCTCAAGGAGTTTGAAGAAACTCCCGATCCCGGAGTCCACGCCAAAGGTCGTTCGCCGTAGAACGTTTCTCCTCCTTCTTAAACCCAAGACCGCCACTACCTGGTTTGTCACAAACTGAGAGGAAGCCCAACCTCCCCAGAACTCCATCGCTTCAGAGCAGCCACCGACCTCTCTTTCTCCTCCTAATTCATGCTTTTCTCTTAGTTTAAATGGAGAAGAGATGGTCATACACTATTTCGTCTTTTAGTCACTTTTAAAAGATTTATGAAAATGGATGCTTATAAGCCCTTCTTTCGTGAGATTTGATATTCTGCACTACTTCTACCGTCCATTTTTTACTCATGCTCTTCACTCACACCACTTATGGTACATGAGCACATGCCATATGCAGACTTCGTCGCATTCAAAACGCCGCGGCACCCAAACGCGACATACCCTCGGTAAAACGCCGATTCCGAACACCATCTCGGAAAAGTAAACTTTACGTGCTTTGGGCTGGATTTCGTGAGACGATTCCATGAACTGCAATCCCCGCTTCATCATCCGGTGATCCAGAGAATTAATTACAAATTTTTAACCAAATTACAATTTTGTAATTGAATACATTTTGCCCTTATTCTAGAAATTGGAATTTCTCGGGTCTTACAAGAGGTACCCGTAGGTACATTCAAAGCATAACGATATACTTTACTTTACTCTTATTCATTATTCAGACTCTTATCATATAATTGTTTGACTACCTAGACCAATAATAAGAAATGAGTGGGACACAACATAATAAGTACTCGAGATATGCAGATATGATACTAAGGTGTCGTAACACAAAGTAAGGAAGTGTCGAAGCGGTCGGAGAGTACGAGTACTATACGTATCGCCGCCTTACAGTGTCATATCGCTGCGGGAGTCTGGCTTAGCGAGTCGAGAGACTTGTACGCCCGTAGCGAGTGCGTTGCCTTGGCGGGAGTCTTATAGAAGCACTAATCGGAGACATCGCGCCGCATGTAGAAGTGTCGTACTTGGTAGCAAAGTACGAGCGATCGAGACGTGCACGCCCATGTAACAAAGTGTCATGTCGACTGATATCTAGTCTTACGCGATCTATAATAATATGTGCTCAGGAACCTACTATCTTATCATAGGGGTATTACGTTTGCCAACATCGGCTGCGAGGTACGGTCTAATTTCTCTGTTTCCTTGACCTTACAAACATGTATGGATCCTTTCATACACTTATAGGGTCCTCATTAGTCGATAGGCGAGTCTTTGGAACAGCGGAATAACAAAACAAAACCAAAAAACACGGCAATTTCCCATCTTTGTGAACATTGGCTATCATCGCGGCCGAAGCCCCTTTCTAGCTGTAAGTAGTAGCTCTGCTATCTTGAACACGAGGATGGAAAAATCCTCTTCTCAGCCACGTCGTGGTGGGGACCTTCGCTGCGTCGAGGGGTCCCTATGCCGCGGCGTAAGACCCTCGACATTGCCTAGATTTTTTTTATCATTTTGTCCATTTTTCTAAAAACCCGACGAAGCCTCAAATACTCCAAAGCATCACAAAACAACTCCCAAATGTGATACCGTGACACTGATCACGGGGGATTAGTTGACTACCGAATCAACCGCGGAATACAAGTAGGTCGAATTTACCAACGCCACTTTAGAAAATCGGGCGAGAGTCTCCTTTATGCGAGGGAGCTCTACCGATTAAAATACTGCGTGAAACTGTCCCAGCGGTCAATTTATATTCAACGTATATCCAAGAGATCAAATCACATGATATCCTGGCCATTTAGGCTAATGATCCTCACCAATACATACTAACCATGAGTCAACTATACCCAATAGTTACAAAGAGTTCAAATGTTTACTCTTATCTGACATATATTAAAATTAGGGAAAATTCTAATACATGTGAATATCGTCAAGCCAAAGCCACAATCAGAACTCTTCTAATCCATGATCTCTAGGATGAGTCTTCTCTCCTTACGCTCCACATCTGTAGTGAAAAGGGGATCCCACAGTAGGTGAAATTTAAAGCTTGATAGGAGAATCTCGCCCTAAGTGGAGCTACTCTGCACCCTAAGTGTAGTGCGATGTTCGATTTAAACAGAAACATTCAAGCAAATGCATGATCTGCTTGAATGTCTCGTGACCAACTTCGGATCGAGGCCCTCACGAGCTCTCTCACGCACTCGCCTAAGCCACCATTATGAAATTGTGTAATTTATTAGTGGGCAGCCCTCAGGTAGATAGTTATCTATATATATAAATATGTATATCTATATATAAATATCTATATATACATATACATATATATATATATATATATATATATATATATAGATATATAAAATCTATATATCTATATATATAGATGTATATATACATATCTATATATATAGATAATATATCTATAGATATATATATATATATATATATATACTCTACTATATATATATATATATATATATATATATATATATATATATATATATATATATATATATATATATATATATATATAGATTTATATATCTATATAGGCTTATATCTATATACATCTATATATATAGATATATAAATCTATATATAGATGTATATAGATATATCTATATAGATATATACATATCTATATGAATATCTATCTATAGATATATATGTGGCGTACGATCCAGGTGTAGTTATTTTCGTCAACGCATGAAATCTACGTGTCTCACATCGTGAGGCACGTACATGTAAACCGGCAGATTGGGCCATATATCCATTCAACACAATTATATATTTTACACAAAATTGATTTATTACAATTTTGTGCAATTACAATTTATCTGAAAAATGGGTCTCTGTGAAATTTCCAACCGAGAAAATGGGATAAGGCCATCTTGGCGTTTCTTCGCCTCTAAGCATAACAGTCGCGATAAGTGTCTTGATTACCTAAAAAATAGTCCGACGGGTGAGCAAAGCCAGTGAGTGGAATTCCCTGCGGGTTACTCCACGCTAAGTCTGTCTGATAGCACCCAGACATACAAACACATGCTAATATATCACTCATGCATATATTAACAATTTTAAGTCCCATACATCATGTTATTCGGTTTATAATAATAACATAAACTTAGCTCACATGGGCTGAGCTGTCCGTGATCCATCTTGGGCGCCTACAACATCTGTCAGCATGTTATTTTCTCATGGCAGCAACACACATCTGCAATCCCACCTGAGCGATTCAGGTGGACTATCGAAACACTCTTAGGGATTTCTTAACTCGGTCCAAAGCTTTTGGAGACCCGAGCCACGACCATCTAGGCCTCTGACAAATCCCTATCCATTCAAAAACCCCTTAAGTAAAGTAAAGCAAGTAGGAGAAAAACCCTACATGATGCCAAGGTTTGTCGAAACTCCCCGAATCTGAGTACTCACACGTGGCTCGCGTGTGAACCAGCGGCTTGCCTCTTCGTTGGAAGCGGCGAAATGGTCCGTTATCATTAGATCTTAGAGAGAAGCCAGACTTTCTCTCTACAAAATAACGAAAATGGCTCACTGAGATGGCTGTTTTCCTTCTCCCCGCGTTTTCTTTTTCCTTTTCTTATTTCATTTCCCATTTGGTTTCTTTCTTTATGGCGCCCTGCCGCATGGCTCGATGTGAGCCATGGGATCAGCCCCACACATGGCTAATTGTGAGCCATTCTTTCCATGCCAAGTGTCACTCTCTTGGTGTGGCATGTGTGGCATTCCTAACCTTGCCATTTGTCATCCTACACCCTACGCCTCGGCGGTATCAGGCCACCTCGGAATCTAACGAGGAAGTCGTGGTAGCTAAATTTCGCGAGGCAGAGTTCAACGAAATTAGTTCAAGTCATCAGAAATCTAGAAAGAACTAAGTTTTGACCCGAGTACGTTTCTATCGGCTTCCTTAGAAATCTAGATTTTCCGAGTCTCTAATATATATATATATATATATATAGATTTATATATATAAATAGATATAGATATATATATATAGATATATAAATCTATATATAGATATCTATATATATATATATATAAATATATATAAATCTATATATAAATATCTATATAGATATATCTATATACATCTATGTATATAGATTTATATATATAGATATGTGACGCCCAAAGCAGGGGTCAGTTGACTGCACCGTCGACCGGAATCTGAGAGTGGAGTCGGGTTGCAGCGCCCACTTTAGAAAATCGGGTAAAGTCTCCTTTATGCGGGAGCTCTACCCCAGTTAAAATACACATGAAACACAAACCAGCGGTCCAATATATTCAATATATCAGGAGATCAAATCACATAGTATCACGGCCCACTTGGGCCCCACAATGATACTCATAATGCATACTAACTATGAATTGACTATATACCCAAATAGTTACAAGAGTTCAAGCGTTTACTCTTATCTGACATATATTAAAATTAGGGGAAAGGATTCTAATACATGTAGATATCGTCAAGCGAAGCCACGCAATCCATTTTCTTCTAATCCGGGTCTCTAGGATGGGCCGTCTCCTGCCTTAACTCCTGTACACAGCAAGGGGATCCCACGACGGGTGAGCAAGCTGGTCGGAGAATATTTAAGTGGGGAGTACACTCCACCACTGATGTGACGATGTTCGAATTAAACAAACATTCAAAGCAATGCATGATCCTACTTGAGATTAATGCATGACCAACTCGAGATCCGAGGTCCTCACCAGGCTCTCTCACACTTTCGCCTAAGCCTCGTATGAAATTATCATTTTATTAGTGGGCAACCCCTCGGAGTGAATATATGTCCAGTTGGAAACATTTCGACCCGATTGATATATATTAATTGTTTATTGAATTTCTGCTCAGATGAATATATATCGGCTGGCGCATCCAGGCAGTTGATATAGCTATTTAGTTTGTGTGGACTACCCTCCGATGAATAAATATCGCTGGGCGCTCAGACGGTTGATATATTATTTAGTTTAATGAGACTACCTAGATAGACCATCTCAGTATGACGCTCAGACGGTTGATATATTATTTGGTTGGCCCACCCTCCGTCATTTAATATTTTAGGCTACCCTCAGACCACTTTCCTCTAAACTCATCTCATGCACTAACTCCTATCATCCTAGGATGTTCCGGTCACATGCTCTGGAATGCATGTATGCAGTTCGATTCGGTCAACTCACATGCAAATATATAAATATGAATATACTGTATAAAATTAAATCACACAAACTATATTGCATATAATTATCATTTACACATCAAAAATTAGCTCTCTTGGGCTAATGTTCAAACAAAGCGATTCAATTGGTGCCAGCAAACACATAATTTCACGAAAATATATTCTTGAACTATTTAGAATAGTAAAACCTAAAGTTAATATTCAGAAGAATGCAAATATGGTTCACCGCGGCGAGACAACCCATGATCACGGCCATTCCGGCCAATCCATACCAAACACATTGACATTTATGGCCCATTTCTCCTGACCACAGTTGTTTTTAACAATCCCGAAACGATGGGGCGTCGGCGACTCGCCATCCAATCTGGTTTCTTTTGGGCGAATTTTCATACCGTGCGGTCGCAAACGCAGCGCATAATTTGTTGAATAAATTATCTGAACCCTGCTTGATCCCAGTAACGGTGTCGATTGCCCCAAATCGGCTCCCGAAAAAATTCTAACACTTAGGTTATGTTTAGAGTAGTCGTGACCCATTCGAAGCTATTTATCATCTAACATGTTTGTACAAATTCCACACAAACGGCCCACTTGATTACGGGTCACGTGGCCAAATCTAAAGAAAATTCCCTGGTCGGTCCATGTTTTGGGACCCGATCCTACTGACCCCTCACGGCCTCAAACTAAGCGAAACATCAAAAAACCCTTAAAAATGGGAATAAAGCCACAAGTAGGAGAAGTCTACCTCTTGGAGTTGTCAGCTTCATAGGCAGGATCCACCGTAGCTTGCTCATGGTAAGAGCGTTCCCTTTCTTTGCTCAGTCAGAAATCAACGGTCGATGTGATGTATTTCAGAGAAGAAGACCTTCTCTCTAAGAAGCTCCATTGAAGCCACTGCATCCACCGAAAATGAGCTCACGTTTTTTCCTTTTATTTCGTAGAAGAAGGAAGCATTTACTTATTATGTATCGTTTAGTAACTAAGATTTGGATTAATGACCTTTATGCCCTCTTACCAGTTTGATTTTCGGCACTATCTCGACCTTCCATTTCATCATTTCTCTACTTATACCATTGTATTTGTGAGTACATGTTATATGTGGCTTTCGTTTGCATCAGCCGTTTCTGACACCGAAGCGATGCCTGGCGATGCCGACTCACGTCTCGACAAATTGCGAGGAAATTTTAGGTGCTAACTAGTTTCGGCGAGATGATTCAAACGGTGCAATCCGTTTTAGGTCATCCGAGATCTAAGGTAAATTACGGATTCTTAGTATTACAATTTTATATGTAATTAAAATTACGATTTTGCATATTCATAGAATTGGAATTTGCAAAGTCTTCTGAAGATATCTATATATAGATTTATATATATAGATATATACATATTATATATAGATAACTATATATATATATATATATATATATATATATATAAATATGTATATATATATATAAATATGTATATATATATATATATAAATATGTATATATCTATATATAGATTTATATATATAAATATATACATATTTATATATATAGATAACTACTATATATATATATATATATATATATATATATATTGTAAGACAGAAATTCCAATTTAAGGAATAAGGGCAAAATCGTAAATTTGATTACAAAGTGTAGTACGGTTAAAAATCGTAGTGTTCTCTAGATCACCGGATGATAACGGTGCCACGTGATAATCTAGCAGTGTTGCTTAAATAAATTCGTGGCCTAGACGGTCGGAAATCGCTACGGCATCAAGTGAATGCCACAAAATGGCGGGCACCGATGCGACAGCCACATATCTTTGCTCAACGCTCGCTCCAGCTACTGCTAGTAGTATCGATAGAAATGATGAAAATGGATAACGATGAGCTGCGAATATCAAATACGAGTTGAACATAATGGAAGTAATATAGAAATTGATTTTAAGTGACTAGAAGACAAAATAGCCAATAGTCTTCTTCTCCACTTAAAGCTATGGGCCGAAATTTCAATTTAAAGCAAAGATAAATCGTAATTTTAATTACAAAATTATAATTACGGTTAAAAATCGTAATTAATTCTCTAGATCTCGGATGACGAAGCGGATTTATGCGGGTTTGGAATCGATCTCGCGAAATCTAGTTAGCACGTAAATTTCGTAATTTTATGGGAGCCGGTCGAGTCGGCACGTTTTTCGAAGCGTGCATTTTGGTCTTAGTAAATGGGTTTCGATACGGCGAAAGCCACATATACTATGCTCATGTACCATGGTAGTATGAGTAGATAAATGAAGAAAATGGGCGACGAGATAGTGCCGAATCAATTACAGTGAATAAGGGATATAAAGGTCATTTTAAGTTTGTTTTAGTGACTAAAGGGCGAAATAGTCAATAGTCATCATCCTCTTCATTTAGCAAGAAAGAAAAACGTGAGGAGCTTCATTTTTTGATGCAATGTGCTTGTGATTGTTTTAGAGAGAGAGAGGCTTCAGAAACTGCTACCACGTTGCAAGCAATCGGGACGTTGGATTCGGCGGAGTTTAAAGGAAAAGCGTTCTGCGAGGCGATTCTGGCGATGGACCGAGTTTCACGGTTTTGGTAACTCGAAGAGGCAAGTTTTCTCCTACTTGAGTTTTGTCCCCCTTTAGTGTTTTCGAGATGTTTAGTCGATTAGGTATTAGGGGTTGTTGGATGGAATCCCGAGCATGGGACAGGCTATCTAAAAATTTTGAAGCCAAATGGGCGGTGAAGGCCAGTGCTCCCGCGGCGGCTGATGGTATGAGCATGGTGGGTAGTGGTTTGGATCATGTATTGGTTGGATTCAGGGGATTGGTGGTAAGTGTGAAATGCGAGTTCAAAACATGAACCTAGGATTAATTAGTGTCGGGAGCGATGAAGCCTAGGGTTTTTCTTGTTCCTAGGAATGAAATGACGAAAATGTATTTTGGGAAAATAGCCATGTGATTAAGTAATTCGAATCAAATTGCTTGTGTTTGCATATTAGCCCAAGTGAGCTAATTTTGATGTTGAATGGGTAAATACATAACATGTTGTGTGATTTAATTTTTATGCGAATATATTCATGTTTATATATTTGCATGTGATTAGACTGAATTGGAACTGGCATACATGCATTCCATATGCACTGGAACATCCTAGGAATATAGGAATTAGTGCATGAGATGAGTCTAAACAGGTTCGGAGGGTAGTCTAAAATGTAAGTTATCGGAGGTAGTCAAATCAAATAATATGTCCAATGTGGGACGTGAGTTGATATTTATTCATCGGATTAGTCCACAAAGAAATAATATATATCAATCGTCGGAGCGGTAATTGATATATATTCATCGGAGAGGTTGTCCACTAATAATATAATGAATTCTCATACGAGGGCTTAGGCGAGTGTGAGAGGAAGTCGGTGAGGACTCGGAGTTTGGAGTTGGTCATGTAGACATTGAGTAGGATCATGCATTTGGCAGATATGTGATTCAATTGGAACATTACTGGCACTTAGGTGGTGAAGTAGCCCGCTTAGGGGCGATTCTCCTGCGAGCTTTAGCTCACCCGTCGTGGGATCCCACTGCAGTCTGGGACGTGCGGGGGACGGCTCGTCCTGGGGGTGAGCTGAAGAGCGGGAATGTGGCTTTGTTGATGTTTTACATGTATTAGAATGCTTCTCATTTTAATATATGTGTTGTATAGAAGTAAATCATTAACTCTTGCATTATGGATATAGTTGGAATATTTGTAAGATATAGCTATTTTGGATATAGTAGTGATTAGTATTGGTTTGGGCCCGAGACGTTTGTAATCAATTGATTGATGTTGGGAGACGGGTTTATAGAATTTGTATTTGGGTAGAGCTCCCGTCTGGCGACTACGCCCGATTTCGTGAAAAATGTCGGGTCACGACATTCAAAGTATTCAGCGGGTTGGCGGGTAGTCAACGGTTGGGGTTTTGGGGCGTCACATAAACCTTTGAAGCAAAAGCATTGAAGGGCATTATTTGGTGATGCGAGTGGGCTGATGGCAATTTTAGAGTGAGAGGTCCTCCACTTCTCTCTAGGTTAGCATCTCGCAATCGGGCCAGTTAGTTTCGACGGAGCGAAGGGGAGAAAGCGTTCTACGCGGACGACTCTGACGTGGACCCACGGAGTTTGCGGTTTTGACAGCTCAAGAGGTAGGATTTTCTCCCTACTTGCGTTTTATTCCCATTTAAGGGTTTTTGTTGATGTTTCCGGGTTGGTTTGAGGGGTACATGAGGGAGCCGTTTGATCGGTCCCAAAACATGGGACGAATTGTTAGGAATTTCTTGGTGATTTCTCTCACCATCGGGTGGCTGCCCGAGAGGGAGGTAGGGGCTGTTTGGGTGTCTTAAATTCGAGAATTTTTTGCTTTAAATCATGTATTTGTATGGAAAAGGCCGGGAATGGGCCGTAGGATCGGTCCCGAACATGGGACCCCGAGATTGTAGAATTTTTGGAGATTCTTGGGCTATCGTGACGGAGTCCGAGGAGCTGACCAGTGGGCTGTTGTGTTAGAATTGTGTATTAAATTCTATGTTGGTATGCACATGAGGCCAGGGAATAGCTGCAAATCGGTTTCAAAAAATTGGGGCCCGATGTAGGATAAGGTGGGCTGTAATGACAGCCACTTCCGCTGACACAGGGAGGCGGGTGGGGTGTTTTGTGATAATTTATTGAATAAATTATGCTTTAGTGATTAGGAGACCGGAATTGGGAATGGAAATCGGTTCCACCAAGAGGAAGCCAGGTGTAGGAAGTGTGGGGTGCCGTGGACAGCCACTGTTTTAGGGGCTGAAACGATCCGGGTTTGTGATAAGAAATTTGAAATTGTCCATGTGTTTTGGTATGAAATTGCTTATGAAATGAGTGACTTGATTTGGTGTGGTGTAAAAATCAATAGGTTAATGTAAAGAGTTAACATGAGGTCACAATTATATGGAATATAATTGTGTATGTATAAACCATTAAGGAATAAAAAAAAAAAGAATTGTGATTTGCTCAATTATATGGAATATAATTGTGAGCATAAACCGTGGAGATGAAATTATGATTTGCTTTCGAGTGAGCTAATTTGGGTGATGGTTGATATCATTTGAATTACATCGTGTAATTGTAGTTGATTGAAAATATGCATATTGTCATATTGTGTAAATGGTTTTGAAAATGGCATAATGCATTTTCATATGCTTTGAGTAACTAGAGTTAGGTGTGAGTGCATGACAAGGTATTTACATAAAGCGGATATGGTTGAAAAATTTCAAAGGATGATATTAGGGTAGGTTGGTTGGGGAGATGGGCCAAGAGATCATTTCGGATGAGCCATGGCCCATTTGAGCTCACCAACCAATTCACCTCGGAGGGTAGTCCATTGTTACGAACATTTCGGTAGTGTATTTTCAAAAACAGCGGGTTTTGTTTTGAAAATGATTATTTTTCTCATACATGGCTTGTGAGTGTGGTGAAATTCGGTGAGGACTTCAAGTGACATGGGGATGACATGTAGACATTCAGAGTAGGATCATACCATTTACTTAGTGTGTGTTTGCAGACGTGCACTGCACTTGGGGTGGTGAGTGGCCAGCTTAGGGCGATTCTCCTGCGAGCTTTAGCTCACCGTCGTGGGACCCCCTTATTTCGGTGCAGAGGCGCTCAGGAGGCGGCTCATTTGGGGTTGATTTTGAAGAAATGGGTTTGTGGCTTGATGGTTTTGGTTAAACATGTATTAGAATTGTAGATTTTTAATATATGTTTGTATAAAACAAAGTGTTATCAGAAATGTTAGATTATTGGAATAATTAGAAGAATAGTTATGATAATTGATCTTATAATTATTGGTTTATGAGCCAAAGAGAGGCAATTTTACTCATGTTGGGATTATATTGCCTGTTAAGGGTTGTTTGGGACAGGATATGCAGGTTATTTACAAGAATTGTATTTGGGGTAGAGCTCCTGTACAAGGCTACGCAGATTTTTAGTGGCGTCAGGTGGCAGACATCACTTGTATTCCATGTGGAGTTGACGGGTAGTCAACGGACCCAGTTTTAGGGTATATATGATATATACATATTTATATATATAGATAACTATATATATATAGTTATCTATATATACTATAAATAATATGTCACTATGCTCTCAAATATCTATATATATAGATGTATATACATATCTATATATATAGATGTATATAGACTATATCTATATAGATATATACATATCTATATATATAGATATCTATATATATATATATTTTATATATAAATATCTATATCTATATAGATTTATATAGATATATAAATCTATATATATATATATATATATATATAGATGTATATAGATATATCTATATAGATATATACATATCTATATATATAGATATAGACATATAAGATATATCTATATATAAGATATGTATATATCTATATAGCTATATCTACTCTATCTTTATATATATATATATATATATATATATATATTTATATATATACATATCTATATATATATATATATGTCACATATCCATATATATAGATGTAGACATATATATATATATATAGATATGTATATATAAATATATATATATATATATATATATATATATATAGATGTACTATAGATATATCTATATAGATATATACATATCTTATATATAGATATATCTATATCATATCTATATATATAGATATGTATATATCTATATAGATATATCTATATACATCTATATAAATATATCTATATACATCCTATATATATAGATATGTATATACATCTATATATATAGATTTATATATATAGATATCTATATATAGATTTATATATATATATATATATATATATATATATATATATATATATATATATATATATATATATAGATTTATATATATATATAGGATTTATATAGATATATAGATTTTAGATCTATATATCTATATATATATATAGATTTTAGATCTATATCTATATGAAATCTATATATATATATATGAATTTATATATCTATATATATATATATAGATATATAAATTTATATATCTATATATATATAAGATTATGTATATATATATATATAAAATATGTATAGATATGTATATATATATAAATAGATATATATATATATATATATATACATATCTATATAGATATATATACATATCTATATAGATATGGAATATCTATATATAAAAATATATATATATATATATAAAGTATCTATATATATAAAAAGATATCTATATATAGATTTATATATCTATATATATATCTATATCTATTTATATAGATCTCTATATATATATATTTTTATATATAGATATCTATATATATCTATATAGATATGTATATATCAATATATATATATATATATATATATATATATAGTCCAAAACCGATTGAACAAGCACAAAACTCTTATCCATAATAGAAGATGGATAAGGAAATGTTCAAATTAATTTTTGAGCGAAAGAAAACTTAACAAGATCATATTACGCAAGATTCTTTAATTCTTATTTAGAAATTAGAACTCCTTCGAGAGAAGATCAAATGTTCGATCAGGCAAATCAAAAGGATAGACTATTCATCTACTATTACGATTTAAAATAGAATTACCTTATAAAAAATTCAAAAGATTTAAAGATAAAAAAATTTAAATCGAAAAACCCACGAGAATAAACAAAATAAAAACATCATAAAAAAGAGGTTAGATGTTTCAAATGTGGTCAAAGAGAGATTCATATAGCCCCTAATTGTAAAAACAAGGTAAGTGTTTTATCAGATAAAAGAAGAAGATTATTATTCTGAATAATACTTCATCTTTAGGCTGATAAACTCAAACAAATTACGAAAATGAAAAGAAATTGAAAAATAGAAAATTGCTTATATCAAATAAATATGTTATGGTGATCGAAATTACTTCTTGAAATGATTGATCGAGATAGAGAGACAAGAGACTAAAGCAAAATATATAAGAAAGGTTTTATTTTTCAACAAAATTCGAAACCAAGCGCAAAAAATAAAATCTATAATTCTTGCTCCAGAATGAAAGATATGTTTTGATATTATAAAAAACGAAGACACACAACTGCGAAGATTTGCGGGAAGAAGTAAAACAAATAAAAATTCAAATAAATGAATTAAAATTGTACACAAAACCTAGGAAAGAATAACCAACCCAAGAAATCGAAGATTTAACGGAAAAACAAATGAAGAAGTTGAAACTTTTGTACATAGTATGAAGCTTATAGTACAAAAGCAGGAGATAGTATAAAGATAACTGTGAGAATCAATCCACGATTACAAAGAAGTTTTTATAGCTTTAATTTGATTCGGGAGGCGATTTAAAATTGTATGGGGAAGGATTAATCCTGCGTATGTTTGCAAAAACATCTCAAGATTATCAAGCTACTTAGTAATGATCCTTTGAAGGTTCAATACAAAATGCCACAAGGTCATATTTACAAAAATGGTATTTGTATTAAAACTTCATTCTTACTAGTCAAAATATAAGTCATCAAATTGTTTTAGGAACTCCTTTCCTAACCTGAAACTTTATCCTTTCAAATTGATAATAAAGTTAAAAACTAAATATAATGGTCAAGAAATTCTTTTTGAATTTATAAGAGGTATCGAAGTTAAAGAAATAAATCAAGTTCAAGATTTTATTTCTTTACTTGACAAACAAAAAACATGTAAAATTTCTTGAAAGAAATACCACAATATAAAGCGAAGAAAAATTCTGATCAGTAAATTCAAATAAGAATAAAATATCCAAAAACAAATAGAAAGCCAAAATATTTATTCTTCTATACCAAATGCATTTTGGAATGAACGACATATGGTTTCTTTACCATATGAAAAGATTTCTCCCGAAAAACAAATTCCTACAAAAAGCTAGACCTATTCAAATGAGTCTGAACTCCTTGAATATTGCAAAAAGAAGATTAATGATCTCTTAAATAAAAACTTATAAGACTAGTCATTCGCGTATTAGGTTGTGCGGCTTTTTATGTGGCTTACGAATTAGAAAAGGAACTCGAGGTTGTGATTAATTATAACCATGAATAAAGTCCTACAATGGATTAGGTATCCAATACCTAATAAAGGATTTAATTGAAAAGTTTATAATGCAACAATTTTTTCAAATTTGATATGAAATCGGTTTTGGCAAATTCAAATTAAACGAGAAGATAGATACAAAGCGCATTCTTTGTTCCATTTTGGACGTATGAATGGAATGTGATGTAGTTTGGTCTCGAAAATGCCTTAGGAATTTCAAAATATGATGAATGAAATATTCAATGAATACACTAGATTTTCTATTGTTTACATTGATGATGTTCTTATATTTTCAATTAATTGAGAACATTCGAACGATAAATTTTCAAAAAATTGTAGAGATAATGGTTTAGTAATCTGCAACAAAATTAAATTGATTTCAAACAAATATTAGGTTTTAGGATTTTGATATTGTAAGACCCGAAATTCAATTTACGGAATAAGGAGCAAAATCGTAATTTTAATTACAAAATTGTAATTACGGTTAAAATCCGTAACTAATTCTCTAGACCTCGGATGGTAAAAACAGTTACCCAGTTGGAATCGTCTCCGCAAATCTAGTTATGCGTAAAATTCCGTAATTTTCTAAGACAGTCGGTGTCGACACGTTTTTCGAGGCATCGCGTTTAGTTAAGTAAATCGGTTTGATGTGTGAAAGCCACATATAACATGCTCATGTACCATAAGTGGTAGTAGATAAATGATGAAAATGGACGACGAGGTAGTGCAGAATATCAAATGTCCCCGGTAAGAGGGACGCCACATGTCATTTAGAGATTTGATTTTTAAGTCATAAAAGACAAAGAGTAAATAGTCTTTCATCTCCCTCCTAGACAAACCCAGCATTGAGAAGCCATTATTTTCGGTCCAGTGGGCGCCGGTTGAGAGAGTTTTAGAGAGAGGCGCGCTTCTCTCTAAGTTTGCACGCAATCCGATAGTTGGCGGACAGGTGAAGGAAGCGATGCGCGGAGCAGGCTGCGCGTGGATCGGTTTTAGTGAGTTTCTTCAAACTCCTCAGGTGATTTTCTCCTACTTGGGTTTTATTCCCATTTTAATTTTTCGAATGTTTGGTCGATTAGGCCGGTGATGGATCTGGTCCCAAACATGAGACAGTGTCTGAATTTTTAAAACAAATGGAGCATAAGTGGCGCTCCCATGGCGCATGTGGTGTAAAAATGTTGATTTTATTGGTTTTGAATTGTGTGTTGCAGAATGGATTTGGCGGGAATGCCATGAGATGCGAGTTTATATATGAACCGATAAATTATTTGAGAACTAGAACAGAAAACCTAGGGTTTCTTGTTCTAGGAAAGTGCCCAAAATGTATTTTTGGGAAAATGCAGGTTTGATTAAGTAATTGAATCGAATTGCTTGTGTTTGGACATTAGCCCAAGTGAGCTAATTTTGGTGTTTGAAATGATAATTTCATAACATTTTGTGTGATTTAATTTTAATTATGTAAATATATTCATGTTTATATATTTGCATGTGGTTTAGACTGTATTGGAACTGGCTTACATGCATTCCATACGCACGGGAACATCCTAGGACCATAGGAGTTAGTCACGTAGAGACAAGTCTAGAAAATGGTTGGAGGGTTGTCTAATAATGTAAAATAGTCGGAGGTAGTCCTAACTAAATAATATATCAGCGGAGTCGGAGGCCAGCCCAGTTGATATATATTCATCGGGTAGTCCACGTACAATTTATATATATCAATAATCGGAGCGGCCCAGATTGGTATACCACCACATTATACATCGGGGGTTGTCCACTAATAAAATATTAATTCTCGTCTGAGGCTTAGGCGAGTGTGAGAGAATCGGTGAAAGGACTCGGGATCTGAGTTAGTCATGTAGACATTCAAGTAGGATCGTGTTGCTTGAATGTTTGTTTAGAATGAACATTGCCTTGCATAGGTGGTGGGTAAGCCAGCCCAGGCGATTTTCCTCTTGAGCTTTAGCTCACCCCGTCGTGGGACCCCCTTATTTCACAGGATGCAGGGACGTGCGGGGGACGGCTCATCCCTAGGGTGGGGTTTTGAAGAAAATTTGGATGTGGTTTTGATGGTTTCCATATGTATTAGAACTCTATTTTGATATATATTTGTATAAAGGCCATTTGCTCCTCTTGAGGCATGGGACATGGTTGATATGGTTGATGGATGTTGTTTATGGGCCCCCAGTAGCGTTTTATCACCATTGTTATCGCGGGACCTGTGGTTGCCCAGGACGGGTTTTATACGGGTTAATGTTGGTAGAGCTCCGTACAAGAGACTCTGCCGTTTTCTAAAGTGGCGTCGGGTAGCCCGGCCTCCACATTCCGCGAGTTGACGGTGGTCAGCGGACCCCGGAGTTTTGGGCGTCACGACGGTATCGAGGCTTAGGTATCACGAATACCTAGGGCTCGGGTTAGGGTATCCATCACCACACGGTGTGGTATGATGTAGGTGAGGTATGAGTAGGAAGGCACGAGAGAGAAATTAGAACACTGCATGTGTTTTGATTGTGATCCTCATGATCTTATGATTGATGTTGTAACATGTGTGATCATTTGGTTGTTTGGTGAATGGTGTGTTGCCATATTGCGGGTGAGTAATTGAAATGATATGTGCTTGGTGATTAGCACATGAATGTATGAAAATATCAAGTTGAAGTGTAAAAAAAAAAAAAATGAATGAAAGAATAAATTTTTATAATTTGTTGCTTTATTAGATGATAAGAAATAATTTTTCTAAGTTGAAGAAAATCGAATAAATTTTTTATGAATATATTATGAATTTATTGGGAGGAAAAAAAAAATGATTTTAATGATTTTAGTGGTTTTTCTTTGGAATTTAAAAAAAAAATTTTATTTATTATGAAAAAAAAAAAAAAATTTGGTGCGTAGGTTGAAATCATCTCTGCTACTTGTGGAGTTGTGTGGAAATTTGGGCGGGGGTGGGGCGCCGAGGGCTGGCTCAGCGTCTGCCACGATGACCCGGGCGCGGCTGCGACACCAGGCCTGCGATATGGTAGGTAGGCGTGTGCGATAAAGCGGCCCAGGCGCGCGATTGGTGAGGAGTCTTCAGGCGGCGGTATTTGGCGACTGGGCGTGACGGATCTGTATGAGGCGTGCGCTGCTGATGCTGCGGCTGCGGCTCGCCCGGCCTCGACACGGCCGGCCCACTGCCCGCGATACGGCCCGGGGGGGCGCGGCCGGCTCGCAGCGGCCGTCGCAGCGCTGGGCGCCTTTGATGCGCACCCTGAAGGGTGCTGCTAGGCTTCTTTGGAGTGCTTGGGCATGGTGGGTTTGGGTGATTTCGAATCGATGATATTCGGGTCAGTTTGGGCAGTTCATGAACACTATTCATAAATCTTTGTTCCCTTATAAAATTTTGAAATTTTTTTATTAATTAAATTAATTCTAAAAAAAAAAATCAAATAAAATTGAAAAAAAAAAATTCCCGAAAAATTCAATTTAAAAAAAATATATATAAAATTTTGTGGATCAAAATTTGATTTAAATTGTGGATAAATTTGTCCTCTGAGGGGCTTAAATAAAATATGAACTTGATGTATGCAGCTTGTAATTGTGTTTGATTAAGTGTCTCGGGGCGGTGTTTATGCCTTTGGAAGTCTTGTATTGTTTATTATTTGCCATGTTGATTGTGTAGATGGCGCGTAGAGGGGCGGGGCGCGGGACATCCACGTGGCGCCGGTCGGGCTCTGCGGAGCATGATCGGTAGCGGTCGACCCGGCGGTACTGGCTGGGTGGGTGTTGCGGTTCTTGTGCCTGGGCTAGTGTGGTAGATGGTCGGGGAGGTCTGGCCAGCCTCCCGAGAGATTCGGGCGCACATCACCCTCAGGCATTTCTTGGGGGGAGGGACCGATGGTGGCGGACCATTGGTTCATGCGAGATAGAACGTATTGGAGCCATGGGATCACCTCCGTCTGATCGGAGTCGGGTGACCGCATTCCGGTAGAGGGCGAGGCAGAATATGGTGGAGATGGGTTGGGGCTTCCTAGAGACCTAGAGACTATGACATGGGCGAGTTCAGGTTGTTCATGGCAAGTATTTTCCCGGAGGCGCGAGACACGCCAAGCTCAGGTTCCTAGGCTGAAGCGGGAGCGATAGTGGTGATGGTTCGTGAAACGATTCACTAAGTTAGCCAGATTTGCGGATGACTACGTGGCCACGGGCGTGGCTTGGATTGGAAAAGTTTGAAAGGGAGGTAGGTGAGAGCACACGTCATTCGTGCTAGGATATGGGACTCGTACTACGGGACATAGTTATGGTTGGGACGGTGACCATGAGAGAGATATAGGGAGGATGCTGGAGCTGGGAGGCCGGTGTTAGTGAGTAAGAGGAAGGGCGGTGGTCTTCCTCCGGTTCGGGGGAAGGAACGGAGGGCCTCTAGTTAGCGAGGATCTCGAGTCACGGCATTCGGGCGAGACGAGATGAGTTGCGGTCGAGGCGGGGCGGATGAAGTCGCTAGTCGGGGCGGGGCGGATGGTGTGCTTCCATTGTCGGCGGCTGGACACATGAGCGAGATTGCCGGAGAGCGGAGATTCCGGGGTTTTGGGACATCCTGGTCGTCGATGCGAACCCGGGGAGAGGATCGGTACATTCCTCGCGACGCAAATACAGGCGGATAGGCGATCCGCGGTTTGAGGGGAGACTACGGGCACCACATTTCACAGGTAGGCGAGAGGCGGGGCGAGTAGGGCGGGCGGGGCCTGAGGCGAAGGACCTCGGGGTTCGGGCGTATCGCCGTCACACCCTTGTTTGAGTCATCGAATCGGCCAATTTATCTGAGATCGTTTTGCTATCTGCTATGGGCGAGTGTTATTGATCCGTTAGCCATTCATTCATTCTTTATGGTTGATCGAGTTGAGCAGAGTTGAGACCTTAGAAGACCTTTATGCGTGAGTTCTCCCCCAGGGATTAAGTGAGAATAGAGATGATATGTGAGGTTGTTTGGAGATCACCAGGGACTATACCACGCAGTGGACTGAGGATGTTCATGGATATGTCGAGAGTTCGATGTCATCCACGGGGATGGATTGGTGACGACTTCTGAGGGGTCATTATCGATTGTGAGCGCGGGGGGATACGCTACCGCAGCAGGGCGGTACTCGTGTAATTATTTCGGGAAGACAATGCATGAATTTTACTTGAAATATCTGAGTCTAGGTGTCGGGACCGGTTGGCGGGTTGGTATCCGAGCCTTACCTTAGAGGGCAAGGGATTGACCCTGGCTACACCTCCGGTTGTGTGCGGTATGTGGATGTTTTCAGTTGGGCTACTGGACTACCTCGCGCAAGGTGAAGTGGAACTTACAATGTCAGAGTTCCCACACCTTGGTACTTAACCCATCTCTCGCGACTCGCCGGGATGGCACCGATTGAGTTCGGGAACTGAGTCGGTCAGGGAGCTATTGGACAAGGGGTTCATTAGGCCAGAGCAGCCCATGGGGCGCTCCGATTGTTCGCGAAGAAGAAAGGCAGACCGCCAGTGTCGCGTTGACTCAGGCGATTGAGCGGGTTCGATCGAAATGGTTACCGTTGCAGAGGACCGATGATTTATTTGATCGAGTTGAGAGGGCGCGGAGTGCACTCCCGAGATGAACCTTACGCCTTGGTTACCATCGGTACGGGGGTTGGGATCTGAATATTCCTAAGGCGCGGGCGTTGGGCGCGGTATGTTTCTCAGTTCTGTTGATGCGCCAGGATGTGAATCGCCAGCCATTCGGACCTCATCATGGGTATTCGACCCCTATTTAGATCCGGTTGTCGTGATCTTCGTGGATGACACATCTTGATCTACTCCCGGTGGTAAAGACATGAAACTATCGCCGGATCGTTTCTGATTGTTGAAACCTTCGAGTTATCACATGAGATTCGGTAAGTGTGAGTTAAACTGCGAGGTGAGATTTTGGGACCACGTGGTGTCGGCCTCCGAGAGTGTTAGTCGACCCGAGGAGTACATGGGCAGAGAAATTCAAGACTCTGGAATAAAGAGACAATCGTAATTTTGATTATATGGAATTTTAATTCTGGTTAAAGTCGTAATTAATTCTCTAGACCTCGGATGGCAAAGAAATGGATTATGTAAGTTTGGACTCGTCTCAGAAATCTAGTTAACACATAAAATTTCGCAATTCTTTGGGAGACCGAGTCGGGTCGGCACGTTTTCGAGCATCGCATTTAGGGTCTGTCATCGTTTTGATGCGACGAAGGCGCATATAGTATGTACTCATGTACCATAAGTGGTATGGAGTGGAGGAAATAATGAAAATGAATGTAGAGATAGTCTTAGAAAATCAAACTCTGATAAAAAGAAGGGAATTAATTAGATTAAATGAGGCGAACTTGTAATTTTAGGAAGAATAATATACCTCCCACTTAAACAAAGAGAGCAAAAGCATTAAGGGGTCATTTGGGGGAGATACGATGGCGTGGAGGGGAGAAAAATGGTGATTCTAGAGAGAGTCTAGAACTTCTCTTTAGAAATACATAATCGGACTAGTTGGATTCGGCGGAGCGAAGGGAAAACGTTCTACGGGCGTTTCTGCAGCGTGGACCACGAGTTTCTTGAGTTTTGACAACTCAAGAGGTAGGGGATTTTCTCCCTACTTGCGTTTTATTCCCATTTTTAAGGGTTTTTCGATGTTTGAGTTGGTTTGAGGCCGTGAGGGGGCCGTTTGATCAGTCGAAAACATGGGTTGAATTGTTAATTCTTAGTGATTTTCTCCCATCGTGGCCTTGAGAAATTAGGGGCTGTTTGGGTGTTTTTATTTCACCAAAATTGCTTTAAATGCATGCTTGATATGAGAAAATGCCGGGAATGGGTGTTTGATCGGTCCCAAAACATGGGACCGAATTGTGGAATTTTTTAGACCATGAGGGCAGTCCGTAACAGTGTGTGTATGGACTGTTATGGGTTCTTGTGTGATAATTTAATGAATAAATTATGCTTTGGTGATTAGGAGACCGGAATTGGGAATGGAAATCGGTTCCATCAAGAGGAACCGATGTAGGAAGTGGGTACTTAGTGGGCCCGGCCCACTTACTGTTTTGGAATTTGTAAAAAGCAGATCCGGGTTCCTATCAATAATTAAAAATTTGAAATTGTCCATGTGTTTTGGTATGAAATTGTATGAAATGAGTGACTTGATTTGGTGTGGTGTAGAAATCAATAGGTTAATGCTTAATGAGTTAACATGAAGTCACAATTATATGGAGACTCATAATTGTGTATGTATAAACCATTGGGAATAAAGATTGTGATTTGCTTTCGATTGGAACAATTGTGAGCATAAACCGTGGAGATGAAATTATGAATTGCTCAATTGAGCTAAATTGGGTGATACTTGATGTGTTGGAATTATGCGTGTAATTGTAGTTGATTGAAAAATATGCATGTTGACATATGGTGTAAATGATTTTGAAAATGGCATGCATTTTCATATGCCTTTGGGTAACTAGAATTAGGTGTGAGTGCATGACAAGGTATTTTTGTAAAAGCGGATATGTTTGCGAAAGGAATTTCCGCGAGGAATGATATTCGGGAGGAGGGTGGGTTGGGAGATGGGCCAACGGATCATTTCGGATGAGGACCCGTGAGGCATTTCGGAAGCTCACCAACCAATTCACCTCGGAGGGAGTAGTCATATTTTACGAGATATTTCGGTAGTATATTTTCAAGAACAAAAGTTTTGTTTTGGAAATGATTATTTTCTCATACATGGCTTAGGCAAGTGTGAGTGAGTCGGTGAGGACTCGTGACATGGGGATGACATGTAGACATTCAAGTAGGATCACGTATTTACTTGAGTGTGTGTTTGATTTACAGACGTTGCAGCACTTAGGTGGTGAGTAGCCCACTTGGGCGATTCTCCTGCGAGGCTTTAGCTCACCTGGTCGTGGGTTGCTTTGACCCCCAAGGTACAAGGGAGCGCTGGGAGACATCTCATTTTGAGGTTGATTTTGAAGAAGCCGGTTTGTGGCTTGATGGTTTTGGACATAACATGTATTAGGGTGTAGATTTTAATATATGTTTGTATAAAACAAAAAAGTGTTATCAAGTATTGAATTGTTGGGAGATAATTGAAGAATAGTTATGATAATTGATCTTATAGTATTGGTTTATGAGCCCGAGAGCAATTTTACTCATGTTGGGATTATATTGCATAAATTGAATTTGCTTAGGACGGGTTTCATGCGAGGTATTTTAATTGGCCGTGCAAAGGAGACTACACTTTGGGATTTTCTAAAGTGGCGTGGGTAGCTTGGAGCCTCCACTTGTATTCAGCGAGGTTGACGGGTAGTCAGCGGACCCCGGGATTGGGGCGTCACAGGTCGAGGCGGTGGTGGGTTGGGAGGGCCCGAAGTCGGTCTTCGAGATACGTGGTTTCTTGGGATTGGTATTTGGAGTGGGGAGGGTCGTTGAAGTTTCTCGGTTGACACCTATGACTAGGTTGACCGGAAGGAGGTCGAGTTTGGGGTGGGATGATCAGTCGGGGCATTCAGTGGGTGAGATTCACCAGCCATCTGCAAGATCAGATGGGTAGTGTGCCGTATGATGCCTCAGGAATTGGGATGTGGTTATGCAATCCGGGATAGTGTTCCGTCAGTTAGATCATGATAAATGTCTCTCTGTAATATGGGTTAGTAAATGATCTACGCTGCCAGATAAATCTGCGCATGAGTCGAGGTGTACTCGAGACCATAAAAGAAGTCTGAAGTACATTTCAGCGCGAGACCTTAACATGAGGCAACGCAGATGGATGGAGTTCTAGAGGATTATGACTTCACTTTGCATTACCACCCTGGTAAGGCAAATGTAGTGGCTGATGCACTCAGTCGGAAGTCACGAGGAGCCTTGTTTGATATGGCTTCTCGGGAGTGCGAGATGCTCGGAGGCGTAAGGTCGGTTTAGACTCAGTCACCGGTGAAGCGAATTCGGGGTACTTTGGGGAGTTTAGTGGCTGCAGTCTGTTGAGCGGTGATTGAGTCCGGTGGCGGGGCGCGAGAGATAATTATCCATCGGGACGAGTGTCTGATCAGTGCGGGTGAGATTTGGGCCGTTCAGAGATGAGCAGTCTTCGATATAGGGGACGGATAGTGGTTCCCCGGGTTGGCCGATTTGAGAAGAGGAGATTCTTAGGGGAGTTTCTTGCTCTCGATTTTCAAATAAACCAATTGGCGAAGATGTCTGGGGATCTTAAACCGCCCGATATTATTGGAGCGAGATGAAGAGACACGTGGGGGACTTTGTTCGACGATGTCTCACATGTCGGCGGTAAAGCGAGCATCGAAGCCCGACGGGGGCTGCCGGCCATTAGGTGGAGGTGGCGAGTGGAAGTGGGGAGCGCGTCGATGGACTTTGTGACCCACTTGCCATGGGCCTTAGCGAAGCATGGCCAGCGGTATGGGTGATAGTGGACCGACTCACGAAATTGGCACATTTTACAGCCGTCTGCGGATGACCTTCGCTTGGAAGTGCCAGGTTATACATTAGTGAGATAGTCGACTACGCTGGGTACGGTATCTATAGTGTCGGATAGAGACCGAGATTCGAGCACTTTTGGAAGAGTTTCAGGCATGGAATGCAGCGGTTGTGATGAGTCTGTTCCACCCTCGAGACCAGATGGTCGATCACGGGCCCATACGGTATTAGAGGACATGTTGCGAGCATCGTCCTAGATCATAAGGTATTGGGAGCATTTGCCCTTAGTAGGGTCGCCTACAATGCGATTTCACGGGCGAGCATCGGATGGCGCCCAGGTACGAGGCACTATGGGAGGCCATGTAGATCCGCCGTTATGTTGGACCGGGGTGGGAGAGGCTCGAATCAACGGGTCACGATTTGGTCGAGACACCTCTACGAGAAGGTAAGCGATCTGACCAGCGTCTTCTCACGGCTCGGAAGCCAAACGAAGAGCTATGCAGATGTCACGGCCGGCCGACCTTTAGAGTTCGAGGTTGAGGGCTCCACGTCTTCTTGAAGGTGATGCCCCAGAAGTGGTCGGGGTTCGACAGCGTGGGAAAGTATCGCAGAGATTCATTGGAGCCGCCGAGGATGCCGCGAGAGGGTAGGCCTTTGTTGCATCTGGGTTAGGCGTTAGCCCGACATGTCGGTGTCCATGGTGTTTCAAGATCTCCATGCTCGAATGCGCACAGGACCAAACCCGTGTAGTGGATTGGGGACGGATGGGGTTGACGGATGGGACCTTCGGAGAGGGACCGGTGCGCGTATTGATAGCGGGTGTTCGGGTTTGCTGGCCCCTTAAAAACCGTGAGACTAATGTGAAGTACTATGGAGACACTATGGGTGGAGGAGTTCACGTGGGAGGCGCGATGACCTGATACGGGCCACCTATCCCTTCTTGTTTAGGGATGAAGGTACGTAGTTTAGTTGTTTAACAAATTAATAACTAGTTTACATGCATGAATTTGTTACATTATACATTTGCATATGCGTGAGTGTTTATAATTGTCTTGAATTTCGGGATGAAATTCCTTTTAAGGAGGGGAGAATGTAAGACCCGAGAAATTCCAATTTCTGGAATAAGGGTAAAATCGTAATTTTAATTACAAAATTGTAATTACGGTTAAAAATCCGTAACTAATTCTCTAGACCTCAGATGATGAAACGGATTGCATCGTTGGAATCGTCTCACGAAATCTAGTTAGCACGTAAAATTTCGTAATTTTCTGAGACAGTCGGTGTCGACACGTTTTTCGAGGCATCGCGTTTCGGGTGCCGTAAATCGGTTTTTGATGTGACGAAAGCCACATATAACATGTACTCATGTACCATAAGTGGTATGAGTAGATAAATGATGAAAATGGGCCAATGAGGTAGTGCCGAATATCAAATCTGGTAAAAGAGGGACATACATGTCATTTAGAGATTTGATTTTAAGTCATAAAAGACAAAGAGTAATAGTCTTTCATCTCCCTCTCCCTAAGACAAGCCAAAAACGTGAGAAGCCATTATTTTCGGTCCGGTAGCTGCTTCGTTGAAAGAGTTTTAGAGAGAGAAGGCGCTTCTCTAAGTTTACTGCAATCCGACCGTTAGCGGACTTGGGGTGAAGGAAAGCGATCTGGCGAACTGAGGGGCTACGCGTGGACTCCGAGTTTTAGTGAGTTTCTTCAAACTCCTCGAGGTAGGATTTTCTCCCTACTTGGGTTTTATTCCCATTTTTAGTGTTTTTCGAATGTTTGAGTCGATTTAGGCCATTAGGGGCGGTTGGATCGGTCCCAACGGACCGGAATTAGCTAAAAATTTTTTAAAACCAAATGGAGCGGCCGTAGGCGCTCCACGAGCTGTGTGGGTATGAAAATGTTGATTTGTGGTTTGGTGTGTGTTGAATGGATTTGAGATGGGAATGGCCATGAGATGCGAGTTTATATATGAACCGATAGGTATTTTGAGAACTAGAGCAAACCCTAGGGTTTGCGTTGCAGGAAAAGGTGCCCAAAAAATGTATTTTGGGAAAATGCGGAGTTTGATTAAGTAATTGGTCAGATTGCTTGTGTTTGAACATTAGCCCAAATGAGCTAATTTTACAATTGTTTGAAATGAAATAATTTCATAACATTTTTTGTGTGATTTAATTTTAATTATGTAAATATATTCATGTTCATATATTTGCATGTGTGGTTTAAACGCTGTTGGAAGCGGCTTTATGCATTCCATACCTTGGGAACATCCACAGGACCGTAGGGTTAGTGCATGAGACAAGTCTGAGAAAATGGTTCGGAGGGTTTGTCACAATAATGTAAAAATAATTAGGATTAGTCCTAACTAAATAATAATATATCAACCGTCGGAGCGGCCCGAGTTGATATATATTCATCGAGGAGAAATTTAATTAACAATTTATATATATCAATCGTCGGAGCGGCGATTGATATATATATACGCTCGGAGGAGTTGTCCACTAATAAAATATTAATTCTCATACAAGGCTTAGGCGAGTGTGAGAGAGTCGATGAAAGGACTCGGGATGCGGGATTAGTCATGTAGACATTCAAGTAGGATCATACATTTGCTTGAATGTTTGTTTAAGTGGAACATTGCGCGCACTTAGGTGGTGAGTAGCCCACTTAGGGCGATTTTCCTACTGAGCTTTAGCTCACCCCGTCGTGGGACCCCCTTATTTTACAGGTACCGGGAGCGTGCGAGGGGACGACTCATCCTAGGAGTCGAGTTTTGAAGAAAGCTGGATGTGGTTTTGATGGTTTTCCATATGTATTAGAACTCTCTATTTTGATATATGTTGTATAAGAGCCATTTACTACTCTTAGAACTATGGGACATGGTTGATATGGTTGATGGATATTGTTTTATGGGCCCAAGTGACCGTTTTTATCCATGTTGTTATCCTTGGGATTATATTGGACTGCTTGGGACAGGTTTTATACGGGTTCGTATTTAGGTAGGAAACTCCGTGCAGGGCTACTTAGATTTTCCTAAAGTGGCGTCGGGTAGCTTGGAGCCTCCACTTACATTCAGCAGGTTGTGGTGATCAACGGACCCCGGGTTTTAGGGCGTCACGAGATATTCATCAAGGCCAAATAAAACCTACTCTGAGCATTATATTTTGTAATTTCTGATGAAATCAAAGATAAAGCTTTCTGATTACAAAGGTTCTTAGGAAGCCTTAACTATGTAGGCGAGTTTTACCCAAATCTTAGGATTTTAATCAAGCCTTTATTTCAAGGTTGAAAAATCCTTTACCTTGAATAGAGGAACATACCCGAGGGTAGTCAAGCAAGTCAAAATCCGGGTTAGGAACTTCCTTGCTTAGAGTATCCCTTCGCTGGGAAGCCTTTCACATTATAGAGACAGAGATGCCTCGATATAGGATATGGTGGGATTTTAAAGCAGATTTCAAAACAAAATTTCAATTGTTAGATTTCACTTTCACGGTGTTTGGGTGGTCCACAATTGAATTATTCAACGATTAAAAAAATTTTAGTATTGTTTTATGCATTCAAAAATTTCAAAGTGATGTTTGACAAAAAATTTATTTTAAGAGTTGATTACAGCATGAAATATTGCGAAAGATGTTCAAAGCTTACTTAGTTTCAAAAGCGATTTTTGCGGATAACAAGCTATTTTATACATTTTTTGATTTTGAAATTCAGATTTATCAAAGGATCTTCAAATGTTTTACACGATTTCCTTTCAGGGAATTTTACGAGGGGAAAATGGCGGTAACCGGATCCAATCAAACCAGCCAAAAGCCTCTTATGCAATGAAAGGCCTCCAAACTTCAAATCGTTTCGAAGTTTGGAAAATACTTATACTTAACTTAAACATAACTCAAAATTTGCATACCAAACAAGAACAAAAATTGTTACTTGAATTTTAGAACTTTGATCATATATCGAGTTTAGGTGAATTGAAATTAAAGATTTTTCAAAATGAAAAGTATTTCATTTCAACGAAATACTAAAAACAGTAAATTCTACGAATTCATACTCGTAGATACGAATTACCATTCAAATATCTCATGTCATGAACCACGAGGAGTAATGACTTTGCTTACCTCAAAATGCAAAATTTTGAAGTCATTAATAGAAAAGATTGGGAATTCGAAAATATTTTTACCCACAAGACTTTACGAACATTTTGATCCTCAAACTTTTTGATTTTTATGACTACAAAATGCTTGGTACCATACTTTCTGTATCAGGCCAAAAACTCATTCTTGGTTTTTTAACTGGGATGAAAAAGTTCAAAAAACTTTTCCAAATTGGTTTCAGGAATGATGGCTTCTTATGGGAGCTAATCCAAATATTTTCTGTCCTGAAATCACCAAAAGTTTTGATTGGCCTAAATCAAGCGTGAAAGCTTTTTCCCTCACGAAGCCGCTATTCACTTTTCTTTGTTCTCAATTAAGAATCCCTTGGATTCTTTGTTGGGATTTGTGTACCCATCAATCCCATCCAAGCCCGTTCCTAAGTTTTTGGCTAGAAATTCAAATCAAATGGTGGGCGCTTTCAAAATCTCTGAAGCCCAGCTTTGATCTTTGTCAAATGGGCTGGCCCAGCCCAATTTGAGAAAGAAGCCTCTTCTTCAAAGGCCAAAGGTACTGTTTGGTCCCAACCTTTGCCGGGCCCAATAACAGAAACTCATTTCCTTCAAATACGACTACGGGCTATCTCAAATCAAATCTGACGAAGCGCTTGAGGCGGCTTTCAAAACTACGTGACTTCGGACTCGGGCGAGGATGACCTGATAAATGACACAACCTTCTTCCGACAAAATGAAGACATATTACTACTGACCTCCCTTACTTTCACTGAGTAAGGATGATAAGGAGGATATCCAACATCTTGAAAGCCTTTGCCTCGGAAAGATGTCTGAGCTCAAAAATTCCGAGAATCAATTACGGATGCTTTCTTCGGCCAGTTTAATGAAGAATGGAAAATCGGGGACCTGAAGTGGTGTGATAGCATCTTAGATCATTTCAAACGTTGGCAGAGCATACACTCCAAAAGCAAAAGCTCCCTTGCGAGAAGAAAACAAAATTAGCGACACAAGCGGTGACTCTTGAAAAGCAAGAGGCAGGTGACTCTTCAAAAAGTATGTGACCCTTCAAAGTCACATGTGATCCCTTCAATGTGGACGTCAAATTTTATTTCAAATCCAAAAATTTCCTATATAAGGAGGTTGTCTCCTTGGCTAGGCGGGGATAAGTTTAGAGAGATGGGAAGTTAGAGAAGCTCGAGGCGTATCGACTTTGCTTACTAAGCTTTCTGATCAAAAGCTTGCATCAAAGTTTGTAAGTTTTCAAAGTTCAATAAATTTCAATTCAAATTTCAATCTTTTGTTCTTTATTTGATTCAAAATTACCTCTTTGTTTGCATGTTTGTTCAAATATATTCAACTTCAAATAGTATATCGATTTGGAAACCTCAGGCCTCCTGAACCCGCTAAGTGGTGTTTAAACGAAACCCGTTGTTACAACGCAGCGTGCCCTTTTGAAGAAATCAAATTTCTTATTTTCTGCTCAAAATTTTAATATTCTTGTTCCAAAAATATATATGTTCAAATTGCCCCAGGTCACAGCAAATTGGTATCGAGCGAGTTAAGCAAAATTTTTGTTAATTTTGTATTTGTATTCTTTCAAAATAATTGTGATTCCCACAGGTTAGTGTTAGTCGACCAGTGTGTCGGATTTGGTGTTGGTAAAATACAATATTAGTGGTAGGTGGTCTGGTGGTGGTCTAAATGTTAGAATCCCAATTCTTTATTGGAAAGGATAGAAATGTCAAATTTCATCAAAAATTTGTAGTCTTAGTTCAAATACCCCTAGTTAAATCAGGATAGATGAACAATTAAGACATAAATACAAAGAAAACACCCAACAATTTGAAAACAAACTTTATGTTTCTATAGAAGATTGGGAACGGTATATCAAAATTGAGCGATAAAACAAAATATTAAAGAACTACTCTGAAAATAAGAACTTTTAATTCAAAAAAAGATTATAGAATCGAAATCTCTGAGAAATACTCATTCAATAGGTTACAAGAGGCGAGAAACTATTGAACTTTCTAGATCTTAGGATCTAAGAACAAAATTCAAAAAAGAAAAAATTCAAAATTCTACATATGAGGCTATCCGGTGGCAGCGAGCCCTTAACCGGGTTAGGGGTTAGACAAACTATGTATATGTGCGTGATGCAAGACATAACAAATTCTGATTCCCTTTTAGGATTAATGGAAACAAATACATCGTTTGGACGGTGTATTTCTGGTATCAAATCTAGAGTTAGGCGCCTTGAATGATAAGAGCATTCATAAAGCCTTCTAAACATTGAAACTCAAAATTATGACGGTCACGAAATTGAAACCTTTATAGTATCTGGGTATACTACAAGTAATGACCTCAGTAGTTAATCCAAATTGCCTTTTGTCCTCACCAAAGATCGAACATTAATTTGGCAAGCAAATGATAAAAATTCAACGGTCTTAATTCCAAACCTATTCCATGGGAATGTTTAACACAATCCTCTGAATGGAATTTCAAACAACTCTGTAGCTCCAAAACGATTGAACAACCAAAACTCTTATCCATAATAGAAGATGGACAAGAAATGTTCAAATTAATTTTTGAGCCAAGAAAGAAAGCAACAAGATCATATTACGAGGTCTTCTAATTCTTATTTAGAAATTAGAACTCCTTCCAGAAGATCAAATGTTCATGTGACGCCGTTTCAGAATTAAGATTTAAATAAAAATTAAACCTGAGATTACATATGTCTCGTATTAAGAGACACGCACATGAAGTAAAATAGCCACATGGGCTCTGCCCATACGCATAAAAAACAAAATGTCTGACTATTTTCTCATAGGTTCCGTAACGTTACACCAAAAAGCTTTATATATATTTAAAATATTTACTTAGTTTCCGAACTGTACCAGCTGCCTCTGCGGTCTGGTCTCCCTGGATAGTCCTGTGCACGAAGGGGTCCCACGGCCAGGGTGGCGAAGCCCGATAGAAAATTCTCTGCAAGGTTACTCCCGCCTAAAATGCATATGCAATGGCATATATAAACAATCAATCACATTCCGCTGTTATTCTCTATATGAAATGTCTACAACATGCATGAGATGCAACCCCTCATGCTTATGACCCAGTCAATGAACTCCCTCACCTTGGAATGCCAAGCGTGGCTAAAACTGTCACACCATGACTAAACTATTGGACACCCTCGATTTTATTTATCAAAACTGATTTTGATTCTTTCCTTTTATTTTGTAGACGCGGTTTCCGGGTTTAAGTGGGGCCGTACGCCTTTTCAACATTTTCACGAACTTGCATCGTCGGTGGTTCATATCCTAGCGTGAATAGCTTTTGTGGGACTTTCACCACGGGGGGGATCTGACTTGCTCCGTAAACATGTAATTTATCTATTTTGATCATTTACACACTCGTGAATCTACCTTGGACTTGCCCATTTTTCTGAGCTCGACCCACTCACAGTGCTTGATGAATAAGCGGTACCACTGCACCCACACCCCGGAGCGACGCGTGTGGCCGTGCATATGAAATGCATGATATGTACCATTTCCTCATGTTACATGCATGAATGAGCACTACATGGAAACATTTACAAACCATGGAACATTCTGTTCTTACATATAATCTACCTCCATGCAAACCATATCAATACATCAAATAGCATGCATCAGCATTATGTTCCACACTTGGCATGTTATTCGAGCAGCGATAACACACAATTAGGTCTGAAACTTGGGACCACTCAACGAGGTACCTCCACGGCCCCTTAAGCGAACGCATGAACCATTTTGGTTCCAATCCTTCCTAATCACATCAAACAACCATGATACCTAGAAACTTTCGATTTTCTAATTAAAACCTAACCTCCCGGTCCATGCAACGGTCATGAATCCATACCCATTAATTCCAAAGCTTGGAACTAATATACACATGGCCTCTCATGGCCTCCATAAGCAACCCCCTACCATTATAAAGCCTTTGAGCTAAAGTAAATCAAGTAGGAAAATATCCTACCTCTTGAAGTTGAAGAAACTCCCAAAGCAGTCAGCGTTGTCCACTCTCCTTGTAGAACACTTCCCCTCTTGTCTCGAAAGAATCCGACGGTCGGATCGCCTACAAATCTAGAGAGAAGGAAGACGTTCTCTCTCTAGGATTTCTCCATGTTTGGCCACTGTATCTTCCTC
Source organism: Tetrastigma voinierianum (assembly GCA_016808115.1). Taxonomy (NCBI): domain Eukaryota; kingdom Viridiplantae; phylum Streptophyta; class Magnoliopsida; order Vitales; family Vitaceae; genus Tetrastigma; species Tetrastigma voinierianum. The sequence goes on along the minus strand of JAEQBH010001436.1, from coordinate 53,883 downwards.
TCCACGAATTCTTTTCCTTTTTGCTCTACTTTTGCTTTTCTTTTTCTCTTTTCTCTTCTCATTTTCACTTTCATTTCTACCTCATTTCTCTCCATTTTCTCTTTTATCCTTGCACTTTCTCCTCCTTTTTGAATCATTATACGTATGAGACAAACATGAGGAAATTTCCTCCTCTCCTTCCTCAAACCAATTGTGTGGCCTTCCTTTTTCCCACAATTTTCTTATTTCATAAATCCCTCTTTTATGACATCACCCACCACATTCATGTGAGCCGCGGGATTCAATTCCACACATGGCTTAATTGTGAGCCACTACTTTTGATGCCAAGTGTCACATGTATGGTGCCAGTAATACATATCTGCCATGTACAATCGTAGACTGCGCCTCGAAAAACGTGAAATCCAGGCCACTGAATCCAGAAATTCGACGTGGTAGCTAAATTTCATGAGGCGATTTCAGCGGAAAAGTCCGTTTCGTCATCAGGATCTAGAAAATTTCGGATTTTAACGAAATTTCTATTTTACCCATTTTTGAGGAAAATTGGATTTTCAGGGTTTCTGATTGATCGAACTTAAATCTAGAAGAAGTAGACTATTCATCTACTATTCCCGGATTTAAAAATATCTGGGCTGAACCAAACATTCAAAACTCTCGAGATAAGTCTCCAACATTTTCTCAAATGATGTCACCAAATGATGAGTCCTCTAGAAACAATATGATGGCATGAAAATGTGTTTGAAATAGACAAAAGAATACTTGAGAAAAAGCAAAATCTGAAGAACACTTATAAAGAAAAAGCCGTAGGTTTTTCTCAAAAATTATCTCAAGAAACAAAGAAATTTAGAGAACAATGGTATCGAACTATGGAAACAATGGAAATGGATATTCCAATGTTCATTGTGACTTCAAACAACATGGCATCGAGGGTGTCGGATTCCCAGTCAGACGTGGAGAGTACGTGTCTCATCGCGTGAGTCACGTACATCGTGATTTAAACCCGACCCAGATTGGGCAAGCATATCCCCATTCAACCCGCAGTGCTTATATTTTTATACAAAAATGATTTATTTACAATTGTTTAATTACAATTTATACAAAAGGAAAGCTAAGGTTCTTTCATTTACAAAGAACAAAAGTACCAGTTAAAGGCGTCTGGCGTTTCTTCCCTTTATAGGCTTGGAAACGTTAATCTAATGGCGTGGTACCTAAAAAAATAGTCCACGGTAGGTGGTAAGAAAGCCAGTAGTGGAATTTCTGCAGTTACTCCCCACCTAGAGTGCGATACCATTCTTCCTGAACATAATACACATGCTAATATATCACTTTCGTGCATATATTAACATAATTAATTACATACATCATGTTATTCGAGTTTATAATAATAGCATAAACTTAGCTCCACATGGGCTAAGACACTATCCGTGATTACGTCTTGGAACTGCCCACAACATCACACAAACATGTTATTTTTCTCATGGTAATAACACTGACACCATGCAAAATCAAAGCAGAAACACCCAAATAGTCGTAGATCACATCCAAAACACTAGGGATTTCCTAACTCGGTCAAGCTTTTGGGCAAGAGCCACGACCATCCGGCCTCAACAAATCCCCATCCATTTACATAACCCTTAAGTAAAGTAAAGCAAGAGTAGGAAAAACCACCTTTTAAGGTTTGTTGAAACTCCCAGGCGGTAACCACGTGTAGTCCTTGCCATGGGGAGCGACTTTGCTCCTTGCCTCGTCGGAAGCCAGCGGTCAGATGGCGGAATTTTAAGAGGAAGGTGGAGCCTCTCTCTCTGCTCTGCCTCTCTCACTCTCGGTTGGTCTCTCCCTCTCTCCTTCCCTCTCCCAGAGCTGATTTTGGAAGACTTGGTAAGAAGGAAAGTCCTCTCTCGTCGCCACATGTCCATTTCTCGTGGACACCTTGGATTACCTTATCCTTATCAATCTACCTTGAGATATCCACTCTAATGGCATCATGCCATGTGTCACAAGTGAGCCCCACTTGACCTCAAAAAGTTTATTTGCATCTACGTGGACTGCGTGGCGCCTACGGGCCTCAGCGTGCCAAGTGTCATGCATCCCCTCAGGTGCCCTCGGCGTGAAATTATTGTCTCGGTCGAATGAAATGATGGCGGCCTAGATTCGCGAGGGCGATTCCAACACAGTGAATTCAGTTTAGTGTCGAGATCTAGAAAAATTCAGTTCAAAAATTACCATTTATCTTTGCGAAAACATGGTTTAAGTCCTCACACACATATTTTATTATTTATCACGACAACAATCAAATAAAATATCCCTTTTCTCAAACAATATGTTCCAAAGAGATGGAGTCAAATCTTTGTGGCGCCCAGCAGGGAGTCAGATTGACTACCGTCGACATGGAGTCTGAGTGGATCTTGGGTTACCCGACACCACGCGGAGGAAAATCGGGCGAAGTCTCCTTTGTGCGGGAGCTCTACTGAATACAACCTGCAAATACAAGTCCCGAACAATCGATATATACAATATATCAATCGGCCCTTGGGCCCCATAACTAATACTCATTAAAACATATCACAAGCTATTCTCGATTATCTCTGATAATTACATGGTTGATTACTTTTGTTTTATACAAACATATATTAAAATCCTACGATTCTAATACATGTTTTGTCCAAAGAACCATCAAGCCACAAGCTAGGCTTCTTCAAAATGGATGTCTTCTCGGCTCATGCACGAAAAACAAGGGGTCCCAGGCGGGAGTGAGCTAAAGCTCGATGGGAGAATGTCGCCTAAGTGGGCTACTCACCACCTAAGTGCGGTGCAATGCTCCAAGATTAAAACACACACTCAGTAAATCGTGATCCTACTTGAATGTCTACATGTCATCCCATGTCACGAGGTCCTCACCCGACTCACTCACTTGCACAAGCCATGTATGAGAGAAAATAATCATTTCAAACAAAACCCGTTGTTCTTGAAAATACACACTACGAAAATGTTCGGTAAAATAATGAACTACCCTCAGGAGTGAATTGGTTGGTGAGCTTTAAAGCAGTCATGGTCCTCGTCAGTGATCACATTGGCCCATCTCCCAACCCAATTCTCCGGAATATCATCCTTTGAAATTCCTTTCGCAACCATATCCGTTTTTATAAAAATACCTTGTCATGCACTCACACCTAACTCTAGGTTACCCAGTGCATATGAAAATGCATTATGCCATTTTCAAAACCATTTACACAATATATGTCAACATGCATATTTTTCAATCAACTACAAACACACATGTAATTCCACACTTTAATCATCGCGATCTAACTCACTTGAGCAAATCATAATCATACGCAATGGCTTACAACACGAATTTAATTCTATAATTCGCGTCATTTTGTTAGCACCTCGAAGCATTAACTAATAATTTGCAGTCAACTGACTCTCCCAATTAATTCCTACATACCAAAACCATTCAATTCACACAAGTCAAATGCCAAACACATGGATGATTTTTATCCGATTAAGCGCGGCAGGGCCGATTTTGCCGGTCCGGGAAACCCAGCGATGGCATCCGCAGGCGACCCATATCCCGATCTCGGTTTCACTTTTTGGGCAAATTTCTTACCTAATGGTCTCATAAACACCCAGCACTTAATTTAGTGAATAAATTATCACAAGGACCCATGATCCATGCGATTATCTGGAATTGCCCCAGATCGGCTCAAAATTCTAGCGCCGGTCCCATGTTTTAGGGCGATCGGCGGCCCATTCCGGCCTTTATCATCCTCGAGCATGTATTTTAATGCAAATTCCACACAAGCGACCCCTAACATTCACGCGGGCGTTCACATTTAACAAAAAATCTCAAATAAATTCAAATAATTCGGTCCCGAGTTTTGGGGCCAGATCAAACGCGACCTCGCGGCCTCGAGCGGCGAGCATGGAAAAACCCTTAAAAATGGGAATAACACTTAAGTGAGGAAATCCTGCCTCGAGGAGTTTGAGAGAAACTCCACGATCCGGGATCCACGCGTAACTGCCGCGTAGAACCTTTTTCCTTCTGCGCCCGGTAGCGACGGTCGGATCTTAGTTATTCTAGAGAGAAGCCTCTCTCTCTCTAAAAGCTCTCAAACCCAAAGCTCCACTTTGCATCAAAAATGGCCTTCCACGTTTTGCCTTGGTTCATTAGAAGACAAGTCGACTACTATTTGGCAGCCGGTTGGTAGTGGGAACTACCTCGAATGGGTACACAAGCTCATGGTCAGGTTCGGGCCGCGGAGCGAAAGAAACCCTGTGAGCTAGGGGGATGCTTGTGAGTGGACACCAACCCCTCGTCGGATGGGGCGGGGGTGGACACATGAGTATAAAGGCGCATTTTTTGTAGGGGCCCACCTGGCGCTCAGACGGGGGTGGTGCTCCATGAGCCTAGCTCGCGGGGTTTCTTTCGCCTCGTGGGCTCGAACACGGGACCATGGCTTAGATGCATTCGGGTGTTCCACTACCAGGCGGGCTACTAGCTCGGTTGGTGGTGGGAATTACGGTGGGTATCTGCTTTCATGGTCCCGAGACCGCGGCAGCCCCCGTGGCTGGGGTGCTTTGTGATGGTTTTCACCCCTCGTCGGAAAATGGGCACCCGAGAGACTCTAAATACTGCTCTGAAAGGAGATGGTATCAACCCATCCCCGGAATAAAAATAAGGCAAAGGTGTAGAAATAATAGCGCCGCACTAATAGGTGTTGAAAGAAGATGAAAGCAGAATGACAAAATGAAAGATATAAAAGGCGTTCAGCAACAAAATAATTTTACAAATCAAATTCTAGGAGACACTTTCTACTCAATTAAATAGAATTGAAAGTAAATACTTTACAAAAAATTATAAACTTTGAAAAGGAAGAAAAAGAAGAAAAACAAAGAAACCTTATATTGACCAGTAAACCCTTAAATTAGTGTAAAAGTAATGATGAATTGATAAGACTTTGCTCTGAAATTAAACGGGAATAGAAGCAAAGTCCTCTTGTTCAAAAACCCAAGTAAAAAAACTAAGTGGATTAGAAACAAATTCTATTGTTTGGAAAACTTAATGAAGATATTCTTGAACAAGAAGAAGAACAAATAAACAAGTTAAAAACTTGGCATCAAAGATCAAAAAACTTTTATCAAAGGCTACTCCTCAGTTTACAATTTGAGGGAAAACAGCAAAACAAAATAGTTATAATACTTAATGACATCTATTCTTGGAATATAGATGCTCTTTACGAACATGAAATCTTCATTAGCCGTCCAGTACAGAAATGGCGACTCTGTATTTGCAAACTAGATGATGATTGGAATATTGTCAATTAGTCACGACGGGTTTCAATGGCACATTAAAACTTTGGTGGAAAACTACCTAAGTGAAAAGGGTTTCATATTTTAAAAAGTACAAATGAGGAAGGAGAACAAAACTTCGATCATAAGATTGGTTTTATGCTATAACGAACACTTCATAGGTGATCCAAGCATTTATGGAGAAAGAACTACGAATTCTACAAAACTTGGATGTAGAACACTAAGTGACCTTAAATGGTATTATGATGTGTTCTTAGCAGCCTTGATGGTAAGAGCTGATGCTAGAGCTTCTTCTTTGGAAGGAAAGATTCCTTTATGGTCTTCCTAAGACTCAGTGAGAGTTCAAGAAGCCCTTAGAAAAACATGTAAAGACAGTCAGATTTGAGCTCCTACTTTACTTATGGAATCTCATAAGTACGGTCAAGAAAGGTCTTAAGTTGTGTTCTCAACTTAAACTCCAATATCAAAATTAAAAAAGACACAAAAGCTTAAAGATTTGAGTTCTTTTTGTGCTCAATATGGCATTTCGTGCAATTCCACCTAGTCAAATTTCAAAATCAAAACCTTAAACAAAATTCCAATAATTTTTCATATATAGATTTAGAAGTAACAATGTTATAAATTAAAAATACGTTTAATTGTTAGTGTTGTTAATTTTAGTTTGTAACACACATTTCGTTTTAATTTTATTCACTTTCAAATATTACTTTTAAAATTGAATACTAAAATGATTAATAATATTTTTTTTGTTAAATAGTTAAGGTTTTCTTTTATTACTTTTACCTTTAAAAAAGTTTAACTTGTGGGTTTTATTTCTATTTTTTTTTTAAATTTTAGGTTTATAAAAATTAAAATATAAAAGTATAAAAAATAAGATTAAAATATGAAAATTATTAATATTATAAATAAATTTTATTATAGTAAGAAAAAAAATATTGTTTTATATTTATTAAATTACTTATTAATATAGGTAAATGTATTGATATATATCAAAAAGTTGATTTAATTTATTCAGTTATTACACAAAAAAATCCAAAAAAAAATTTGAACACTAATTGGAAAGAAAAAAATCGAAGCAAGTTCGTTGGGGGTGAAAAAATAGGGAAGAGTGGCATTTGTGGAAGGGGAGATGGGAAGTGGGAGTATTTGGATGGGGAGATGAACATTTTTTGTCTTCTCAAAAATGTATTAAATGGCTTAATTTTAATGGTCTATCAAATAAGGGGTTCATCTAACTAAACATAATTTCTCTATCATTTTAAGAGTATTGGACATATATAATTTATTTTGAAAATAAAATTATTAAAATAGGTTAAAAATAAAAATAATATCAAAATTAGTACATAAATAATATCTGTAATATTAATATAATATTGAATTTTTATCTTAATGTTGTAGTTATTTATTATAGTAAAATATTTGAAATTTTTTAAAAAATTAATGTCATAATCAATGACTATGATTACGGTATTGGCTTAAATTTTTTTTAAAATAGATGAAATTTTTTTTTATTTTTTTTGAAGAATAGATGATAAATTTTTTTATATTAGTTTAAATGTTATTTTCAATTTCAACTTATTTTGATAAAAATTTTTTTAAATAACTTCAAATATCTGTAGAACTCGATTTTAAAGTGGGAAAGCGAGATATACAAATGTGATGTTACAGGTTAGGCGGGGTTACGGCCACATCCCTCTCACTTGATTGTGAATAAAAATGAGAGCTAATAATGTCTGTCATGTCAAAGATGGACATTAACCAATACCAGAATGACACGTGGAATAGAACAGTTCAATCAAAAGACGCTACTTGTGACCTTACAGAGCACACTCTTGTCTACAACACAATCATGCTTCCATTAGTTACATCTTACAAGGCCGTATCACGTGATCTCTCACATGGCCGATTCCATCTACATCTTGCATTATTCCTTTCTTCCTCCGATGTCTTAACTTTGCCATGTAATTCCTTTTTTTAGCTTTTAAGAACATTTTTGTTTTAATTCCTAGCATTTGTTGGATTATTTTGTTTTTGTTTTGTCCTAGGATGTTTCATATGATTCGATTGACTCCACTGTTTTTGTTTTTTGAGGATTAGATTCAATTCAAATATGATTAATGGAAGTTTATATGTTTGGGAATTGGAGTGCTAATTAAAAAAATGACACCATAAACTCCGAGAAGAAGTAAAAATCCATTAGAAACTTTAATTTCGTTTAATATTTTTAAATATGTTTTAGAAATAATTTTTACATAAAGTGTCTTATTTTGTATATATTTATAAATTAAATTTTTTTAAAATTTTAAAATATATATTTGAAATAATTTAAAAGTTTTTGTAGATTAAAAATAAAATAAAATTTTGGTTATCAAATATATCTTTTATTTTCTTATTTGGAAAAAACAAAAAAGTTATCTTAGAAACGGTTTCCACCTACCCATACATTTTATCCCAAATTTAAGTTCAATTTTACAATAAATTATTTGAACATGTTTTAAAAGCACTATGATAGTTGATGAAGAGCCAAAATTAATCATGGACCATTAGATCCCAGGACTAGTTAATTAGTGATATAGTCTATTGTAGGTATTTAAAAGATAAGAGAAACCAATAATAAAACAAGAGTTTGAATTACTTATTATACGAAAAAAACCTTATTCCTAAAGAAATCTATCAGATCTAACATGGCGGGATAGAGATTGCTATAGGCCTATTAGCCTCCTTACTTTCCAATGGGTTCTTGAGATGAGATTGCTACACTTATTTGTATTGTCTCCCTTACTCTCTAATGGATTTCTAATTATAAAAAAAAAAAAAATAGAATACAATATAGGTGGCTTGGTGTCGCCTGATTGGTTGCTTGTTTGACAAGTAACCCTATAAGGTTAGAATTTTGAGTATATAAATAGACCCCTTTCCTTAGGACCTTGGTTGACTATATTCTCCATATGGATTAGCTACACACATACGTGTGTGTTCTCTCCCTTTAGTCGGCAATTAGGCGCTACACCTAGATTTGTCGCAATTAGAATAGCTTGAAGGTTCAGCCAAGAGGTTAGTAAACCTAAGCCCTAATGACATTAGTGTATCACATATCTTATCGATCATGATCCAGGACCAGTTGCATACGATCCCAACAATTAGTATCGAACTGGATTGAATCAATGTGTGCTTAGAATCATTATATTTTACATTTATATTGATCTAATAGATATATAGCTAGGTTTATGGCTGTATTATTTATATTTTGTATGAATGAATGTTTATTTTGGCCTTAATCCATGGTAGAAATTTGATTATGTTTTTTTTTTTATGTAACTTGAAGTAATCATAAGATTAGGTATTCCTCATTGATTTATTATTATTTATTGGATAATTCTATGTAAATTCGGTTTATTGGATAATTATATAATAGTATCCAAAGTGGAACAGTATATTCATGTGTTATTCATTTTTCGTGTAGATCGAAGCTCGGTTGGCATACCAACACCATAATCATGTAGGACTGAGAGGTCGGTGGGAGGAAAGAGGGTCATTGGGCCCGAGCACGTGCCCACGCGTGCTTCACTGTGATTGAGACTAGGACTCACGGCAGCAGCTGGGTGCATAGGGGCACGTGCTGGCTGGATTGAATCAAATTTGGCCAGCTAATCCACCTCTTGTGATCTACCTCCGCCACCAAAATTTAGTGACTTCCAAAGTGTGTTGAATGGCGATGATTTTGGTTTTTGGCTTGGGCGTTGGCAGGGTGTGTGTAGTCCGGATTTGGGCGGAATTTGGCCAGTATGTTCATAAGTGTTGTTACATCCCTCTATAAAATTTTAGCGATGAATTTCGACTTTGTCGCGGTGGTAACGCGATTTTTCTTTTGATTTTTAGCGTCGTGGGGGCTTGGGCGTCGAATTTAGACCAAATGTTGGCTAGTTGGTTCCTCATGTGGTGATATACCTTCCATATGCTAGATGATCAAAAGTTGTGTACGGTGATTGTCTGATTTTTGGTGCAACTATGAGGGGACTAGTTAAGAGTTTTGTGTTTTTGGGCTTAAAAACCACCCCAGAAATCAATTCTAACTTAATCCACCAATTCACAAGAATTCCAGGGCGATGGAAGATGGATTACGGGGCTAGATATCAAGTTAGGGTTCTTAGCCTAATGAAACTATTATTTTTTCTTCTTCTAGGAAACCATGGATTGGGAGCCCATTATTCTTTGCTTATAATTGTTTTATATAAGATATAACATATGATGTATACTTGCCATGCTACTTAGAATAGGTGGTGCCATATAGTTTCATCATATGATATATACATATGCATAATGATATTTGTTTGTCTAGATAATATTATTATGAAGTATTTAGTTAGATTAATGTAAAATATTGAATGAGTGAAGTTCAGTAAAAAAATTTAATTAATTTGAAACCTACGGGCTCCATTAAGGGTCCAAATAATAAAATGACATGATCGAATTTTGTAGGTTAGGAACTATTATTTCAAAATTTTAATAAGATTGTACAACCCAATGTCGATAATACTAAGAAAGATAATTTTGAAATTAGTTAATCAATTATCACATTCATTTAAGCAATATTAATGTCTAGATATTATTATTATAAAACCTAATAGAAGTGTACTTAAAATATTGAATGGTGCATTAAAGTCAATTTTATTAATTTGAAACATGTAGACTCAAATAAGGATCCAATAATAAAATAATTATGTAATGCCAAGATAAAAACATGATCGGATTTTATGAGATTGGAACTAAAATAATTTCAAATTTTAATGAGATTGTAGGCTGATGTAAGGCAATACTCATATTTAAAGATAATTTTAAAATTAAATTAATGGATTTATCACATTCCAATTTTAGTAACATTAATGTCTAGATATTATTATCATGTAAAACCCTAATAAATTAATGTAAATATTGAATGAGTGAATGTTAAATTAATTTAATTAATTTGAACCTACGAACTCCATTCAAGGTCAATAATAAAATGGTTATGTGATGCCATAATGGATAAACATGACCGGATTTATTGGATTATATCTAACATTTCAATTTTTAATGAGGTTTTTTATATTTACGTCGAGTAACATGAATATTAAAGATAAATTTGAAATTAAATTAATAGATTATTACATTTTAATTCTAGTAGCATTAATAATCATTTCTGAGGACTTTGTTAGTATTAATGAAAATAAAATTATTTATATATATAGATATACATATTATATATATAGATAACTATATATATAAATAACCATATCTATATATATAGATGTATATAGATATATCTATATAGATATATACATATATATATATAGATGTATATAGATATATCTATATAGATTTATATATATCTATATACATATCTATATATATATATATAGATATATAAAATCTATATATATATAGATGTATATACATATCTATATATATATATGAATATCTATATAAATATATATAAATCTATATACTTAAATATCTACTATAAATATATCTATATACATCTATATATAGATTTTATATATATAGATATCTATATTTATATTTATATATATGACCAACTATATATATATATATATATATATATATATATAAATCTATATGAATTTATATATATATATATATAATTATCTATATATATAAATATAAGCTATATTTATATATATAGATGTATATATTTATATATATAGGCCTGCTTATATTTATATATATAGATAACTATATGTGAGACCCCATAAAAATCGAATTTTTTGGATAAAGGAGTAAAAATAGAAATTTCGAGTTGAAAATCAGGAATTTTACTAGATCTCGGATGGCGAAACGAACTTCAGGTGAAATCGTCTCGAGAATTTATTCACGCGTCGAATTTCGTTAGATTCAGGCTGGTGGGGACTCACCGTTTTCGGCGTGGGTGTCGGATGACAAGCAGCGAATAAGAAGATGCCATGGCACCTCAAGGTGTGACACTTGGCATAAGGAGTGTGAGCTCACAATTAAGCCGTGTGGGAGAGGATTCCATGAGCCACATTGAGCGTGTAGTATTGATGTCGCCAAAAGAGGAATTATAGAATAAAAGGAAAATGATGGAAAAATGAGGCCACAATTTGGTTTGAGGAAGGAGAGGAGGAAATTTATCGATTAGCAGAATGATGAAACACTCGAGGAGGAGGAAAGGCAGGGAAATGAGAAAATGAGAAAATGGAAAGAAGGTGAGAGAGAAGAGGAAAGAGAGAAAAGGGAAAAGAAAGCAAAAGGAAAAGGAATTCGTGGAGGAAGATCACGGTGGCTGAACATGGAGGAAATCCACAGAGGACGTCTTCCTTCTCTCTAGATTTGTAGCGTCCCGTGATTGGGTTCTTCGAGAGACAGGGGAAGTGTGCGGGAGGGACGACAGCGTGGACTCAGGTTTTTGGGAGTTCACAACTTCAAGAGAGGTAGGATATTTTCTGCGATTTCTTTTAGCTAAAGACATAATGGTAGGGTTTGTTTGTGAGGAGGCCATGAGAGGCCATGTAAATTAGTTCCATGCTTTGGAATTAAAGGGTATGGATTTCATGATCAGTTTGCGGACTATGTGAGTTAGGGTTTTACTAGAAACTGAAAGTTTCTAGGTGTGTGGTTTGTTGTTGTGATAAAAATGATTGGAACCAATATGGTTCATGTTTGTGAAGGCGAAGTGAGGTACCACATTTGAATGGTCCCAAGTTGAGACCTTTTGTGTGTGTGACATGGCTTGCTTGAATAACATATTTAAGTGTGGAAATATGATGTTGATGCATTACTATTTGATGTATTGATATGGTTTTGCATGGAGGTAGATTATATGTATAAATTATAATGTTCCATAGTTTGTAAATGTTTCATGTAGTGCTCATTCATGCATGTAACGTAGAGGTAAATGCATTGGCATCGCCATTTCACATGCAGTCACATCGCGTCCCGGTCGAATGTGGGTGCGGGGGTAAGGTTTGTCATCCCGGTGTTGGTGAGTGGGTCGTGAGCTCGGGAAAATGGGACAAAAGTCCAAGGTAGAGATTCACCAGTGTGTAAATGATAAATTACATGTTTTTGGGCCAGACGAGTTGGGGTGGAATCCCAGGGGTGAAAGTCCACGGGGTTATTCCGCAGTTGAGGCATGATTCTGAAGCGTCGCAGTTCGTGAAAATGTTGAAAAGGCGTGCGGCGTCTCTGGTGTAAACCGGAAATCGTTGCCCACAAAATAAAGAAAGAATCAAATCAGCTTTTGATAAATAAAATTGGAGGGTGTCAATGGTTAGTCATGGTGTGTGACGGGTTTTAGTCACGCTTGGCATTTCAAAGTGTGAGGGCGAGTTCAGGACTTGGGTCATAAGCGTGAGGGTTGCATCTCATGCATGTTGTAGACATTTCCTTATAGAATAATTGTATGGAATGTGATTGATTGTTTATATATGCCATTGTATATGCATTTTAGGTGGGAGTAACCGCTTGTAGGAGGGAATTTTCTCTTGGGCTTTGCTCACCGGGTCGTGGGACACTGGTCTGGGGATATCCGGGAGGCGTGCCCAGGTAGAGGTAACACAGAGGAAGAGGCCCCGAAATGTGGCTTTGTGAATGAGAATTTTTGTACTTATGTATAAATCTTTTTTGTAGAATAAATATAGAAAACTATGGGAATATAATTGGATCGTTATGTTTTATGAGTATGAATTGTATGGGCTGAGGTCAGAACTTTACTCAGCCTCGATCTCATGACGAAGGACATATAGATTTCCGCGAGGTTGACGGGTAGTCAGCGGGACGCAGTTTGGGCGTCACGGCGTAATTATCGAAGCAGGTAGCGGTTACCTTGGGAGCTTGGTGGGTGTAGAGTTAGGTATACAATATACTGAGACTTTACAGCTGGAGCACGGATAGATCCTTGTGGGTGTACATTTTGGTGAATTAAATGTGATGTGTGATGGTGTATAACATGTTTGTTATGGTGTGTGAATTTATGCTTGGTGATTAGCATGGTAGTGAACAAGCCCAGGGCCGAGAAAACACAACCTTAGATGTTCGAGGTTATGGGCGAAACGGTCCGAGAAGTAAAGCGAAGGGAAGTGAGCGAAAAAAAAAAATTGGGTGAGTGCTCCGGGTTTTTGAACTTATAATGGGTTTTGTGGAATTAAGTATTCGGTTTTGCCTGAGAATAAGGGTTTTAATTAAACTCCCTGAAAATGGAAATTATAAATTAAAATTTTATATAATTTTTAGGTGATTTGGAGAGTTTTAGCTCTTTGTATCTTGTAGCGGGCGTTTTTTTGCTCTTGCATCGTAGTGGTAGCGGGTTTTGTAAGAGTGGAAGGGCTGGAGTAGCGGGGGAAGGCTGCGGGTTAGGAAAAAAAAAAAAAGGGCAGTGTTCCAGTTTTTGGAATAGCAGTAGATGGGTGTTGTGAAATTCTGGAAGGTTGTTCCAGTTTTCGCACATGGAAAAAGAGTTGAAATTCAACTCTTGAATTTTTGAAGTTTAGGTATAGCAGTGGGTTAGGCTACTGCATCAAAAGTAGCAGAAAAGAAGGCTGCTGGAGGATGAAAAAAAAAAAAAAAGTGCTGAGTTAGGACTGTTTGAGGTGTGACATGGATATGAAAGGTCGCGACTGGTATACTGGACGTGAGGTGCGTGACCCGGGGAGAAAGGGACGTCGCGACTGGTGGTGCGACGAAGGTCTCGAGGATGGGCTGACCTGAGTTTTGACGGAGTGGGAATTGATGTCGCGACATCAAAGTGAGGTCGCGACATGGTGGTACTGCAAGGAGGTCGCGACATGGCGTCGCGACGTAGCAAAAATGGGGCGAGTTGGATGTCGGCGACATCCATTGCGGTCGCTGACATGGAGTAGCGGCGTGGGAGGTCGCGACGGAGCTTGGCGTCAGCGACACAGGAATCGCGTGGGCGAGAAGCGGCGTCGCGACATCGGTTGGCGATGTCAGCGACATGAGGCGGCCAGTGCGGGATGTCGCGACGCAAGGTGATATCGCGACATGAGTGGCGTGGTTAGGCTGGGGCTGGATGTCAGCGACATCATTTTGATGTCAGCGACATGGGCGGCGGTAATGGGCGAAGAGAGGCGGTGTTGCGACACCAATGTGATGTCGCGACGTGGAGTGGAAATTTGATCGATGTCGCGACACCGATGGCGATGTAGCGACATGGTTTATCGATCGCGGGAGAATTCGCGACATGAAGGCGATGTCGCGACATGGGTTAGTCTTCGGGACGTCCGACATGGGGTTGATGTAATGGCGACATAGAATTCTTGACGGCAGGGTACGGAGCGGTGAGCGGTGTCGCGACACGAAGTGATGTCAGCGACATGGGATGGGCTCGGGAGGTCGCGACACGGAAGCGGCGTCAGCGACCTCGGCGGTTTGGCCCAGGCGGGGAGGGAGGTCGCGACTGCTTTGCTTCCCGCGACTGAAGCGTATGCGCGCGACCTGCACCTGGCGTGTAGCGACTGCGCTCGACATCGCGCGACATGGGCGTTGTCTGTAGCAATGGCACGACACAGGCGCTGCAGCGCTGATGGTGCGACATGGGCGCTGGTGTCGCGCCTTTGTGCACCGACGATTTGGTTCGGTCTGCTTGTTGAATCGCTGTTTGGATCCTTGTTCATGGACCTTGTTCGCAGGCTTGCTTGTTCCGCAGTAAAAAAAAAAAAAAAAAAAAAAAAAAAAAAAGAGTCTGAAATTTTAAAAATTTTCTTGTGGAGTGATTCGATATAAAAATATTTTATATCGTATTTATTATAAATGTAATTCGTGGTATGTGAAAAATTTTATTTTAGGTGTATAGATAGTGTCTAGAGTACGTGTTTGCCTTAGAATCTTTTGCATTAATTAATGTTGCATGTTTTTTTTTTTTTTTGGCGTAATTTGTGTTTCAAATTGCGTGAAAGGTCATATACACGGTGTGATGTATATGGGAATTATGATTGCGTGGTTAGTGCGCAAGAATATTATATGCATGGTTTAAATGTGTATAGGAAAGAGGTGAATGCTAGGGTTAGGAACTATAACCTTAGGAACTTGGATAAGAGAAGCAAACGAAAGTTTGAATTTATTTATGAGTGGTTGGCAATTAGCACCGCTTAGGAAATGAACGGGTTAGTTCATGGTTGTAAAGTATGTTAATAATTGGCAGGTGCATTGCTAGTTGGACTGAGTGAAAAATTTAATGCATCTTGTTGCCATTTGACAAATGTAGATGGCTAGTCGAGGTCGAGGGACGTGGGGTGCAATCCCACGAGGGTGATGGTGAACTTTCATCGACTGTCGACCATCCCGCCGTGTTGTTACTCGAGCAGGGCCTTTCTTTGTTTGTGAAAAGGCGTTACGATTATTTTCTTACTCTTAATGAAAGTCTTCAAATGGAGGTCAAACGACCTCAACATCAGGACTCATCATTCTACTGATGGGCGGAGGAGGGATGATTATCGAGCGGGGTTGTGTGCGGCGACGGAAGGAAAGATCATCTTATTGGAATGGAAGTGATTTATGATAAGACTTTCGAGATGAGAACTGACGACAAATAAATGTTTATTGCGGAAGCGGAAACGCATGAAGAAGGGATTGCCCACGAGAGGCAAGAATCCACGATTATAAGGACACCTCGGTCGATCGCCAGGTGGGAACGAGTTCGGGTTGCCAATCGGGATGGGCGGATGGTGTGCTATTGCCGGCGGCGGGACACATGAGGAGAGTGCCCTCGAGACGGGGATCAGGAGTTTTGGGTGCAGTCTCAGTCCGGTTAAGCTGTTGGGCGGGGCTTGACTCTGATTGGTTTCCTCCATACCCCAGTATGGGTCGGAGGATCGGCAGCGCCCGATGCGAGTGCCGCCTGGCACTACAGCACTTCTCGGCCAGACCCGCGTAGGCCCCGAGGGGTCGGAGAGAGCGTAAAATTCGAGATCGACTCCCTGCAGGATTCTGGTAGGGTTCGGGTCGGGTTAAGGCGGTGATGTGTTACCATTCTGCCCCTTGACTGGGCATGGAGGAGGTGTCTAGGAGGCAGAGGTCTCATGGAACTACAGGCTGAGCATACAGAGCAGCCGGAGATGTAGGGTACGTTTCTACTCTCGCACTTGTTGATTGGAGTAGCGTTTGAATTTGATGCATCATGTTCATTCATCAATGCATCTTGTGTTATAAGTTTGGGTATAGAGGTTGAGGCCTTTAGAAAAACATAATTTGAGAGAATTCCCTAGGAAATAGGGAGGGATTTGATTTTCTAGAGATCAGAGTTGCGCAGTGAGACGTGATGGACCTTAGAGTGGTAAAAGTGTTGGTTGTCAATGTCATTCTTGACATGCCAGAGGTGACAACCTTAGTTCAATCGATAAGGCAGTTTGTCATATGAAACACGGTCGGGGAGTTAGATAGCTTACATATGCACATGGTTTGGATGTGTATATGCGTGGAATTTCGGAATGAAATTAACTTTTAAGGGGAGGAATGAGTTTGAAAATCAATTTTGGATAAAGGGTAAAATAGAAATTTCAGTTGAAAATCCGAATTTTACTAGATCTCGGATGACGAAGCGGACTTCCGTTGAAATGTCGTCTCGCGAATTGCTTCTACGTCAATTTAGTGTTCCGAGGTGGTCCGGATTTCACGTTTTTCGAAGCGTGGGGTGTCGGCTGACACATGGCAAGATAAGAAGATGCCACATGGCACCTCGAGGTGTGACATGGCATAAAGAGAATTGCTTCGCGAATTAAGCCATGTGGGAGAAGGGATTGTAAGACCACATTGAGCCATGTAAATGTGATGTCATAAAGAGGAATTATAAAATAAAGGAAAATGATGGAAAAATGGGGCCATGATTTGGTTTGAGGAAGGAGAGGGAGGAATTTCCTCCCATTACTTAGAATATTGACTTCTCAAAAGGAGGAGAAAGAACCAAAGGAGAAATGAGAAAATGAGGAGAAAATGGAAAGAAAGGTGAGAAGAGAAAAGAGAAAAGAGAAAGGAAAGAAAAGCAAAAGGAAAAGAATTCGAGTGGAGAGGAAGATCTGGTGACGAACATGGAGAGAAATCCTAGAGAGAGCGTCTTCCTTCTCTCTAGATTTGTAGGCGATCCGACCGTCAGTTCTTTCGAGACAAGAGGGAAGTGTTCTACGGAGAGGGCAATGCGTGGATCGGTTTGGGAGTTTACGCGGCTTGGGGTAGGATATTTTTAACCTTGATTTACTTTAACTAAAGGCTTTATAATGGTAGGGGTTGTTTGTGGGAGGCCATGAGAGCCATGTAAATTAGTTCCATGCTTTAGATTAAAAATTTATGGATTTCATGATCGAGTTTGCAGGACTATGTGAGTTAGGGTTTTACTAGGCGAAAGTTTCTAGGTGTGTGGTTTGTTGTTGTGATAAAAATGATTGGAACCAATATGGTTCATGTTTGTGAAGGGGCCGTGAGGTACCCTGTTGAATGGTCCCAAGTTGAGACCTTGTTGTGTGTTATGGCTTGCTTGAATAACATGCTAAGTGTGGAAATATGATGTTGATGCATGCTATTTGATGTATTGATATGGTTTGCATGGAAGTAGATTATATGTATAAATTTATAATGTTTCATAGTTTGTAAATGTTTCATGTAGTGCTCATTCATGCATGTAACATGAGGTAATCATTAATCATGCATTTCACATGCACGGTCATCGCGTCGAGGTCGGGTGTGGGTGCAGGGTAAGGTTTATTCATCAGTGTTGGTGAGTGGGTCGTGAGCTCGGGGAAAATGGGACAAAGTCCAGAGTGAGATTACGAGTGTGTAAATGATAAATTACATGTTTTGGTAGACAAGTTGGGAGTAGATCCCCCGGGGTGAAAGTCCCGCAAGGTTATTCACGGTTAGACATGAATTACGGCGATCTGAGTTCGTGAAAATGTTGAAAAAGGCGATGCGGCGTCTACGGTGTAAACTAGAATGGGTTGCCCCACAAAATAAAAGAAAAGAATCAAAATCAGTTTTGATAAATAAAATTGGAGGGTGTCGATGGTTTAGTCATGGTGTGTGACAGGTTTTGATCGCGCTTGGCATTCCAAGTGTGAAGTCGGTTGGGACTTGGGTCGTAAGCGTGAGGTTGCATCATGTGCATGTTGTAGACATTTCATATAGAGAATAATTATGGAATGTGATTGATTGTTTATATATGCCATTGCATATGCATTTTAGGTGGGGAGTAGCCCTTGTAGGAGAATTTTCTCTTTGGGGCTTTGCTCACCAAGGTGATGGGACCCACTTCGAGTCTGGGGACTATCCGGGGAATGTGCGAGTAGGGTAACTTTGAGAAGAAGGCCGAAATGTGGCTTTGTGAATAATTTTTTTGTACTTATGTATAAATCTTTTTGTAGAATAAATATGAAAACTATGGGAATATAGTGGATCGTTATGTTTTATGAGTATGGATGTATGGGCCCCAGAGATCTGTTTGCTCCAAGTATGCGTCTCATGACATAGAGACATATAGATTTCATGAGGTTGTGAGTAGTCAGGACACCGGATTTGGGAAATGCACTATATATATATATATACATATCTATATATATATATAGATATATAGATTATATATCTATATAGATTTATATACTCTATATATATAGATATCTTCTATATATATATATATATCCTATAGATATGTATATAGATATACATATATAGAGATATCTATATATATAGATATGTATATATCTATATAGATATATCTATATATACATTTATATATATATAGATATGTATATACATCTATATATATAGATATATAGATTTTATATATCTATATATATATATGAATATCTATATATCTATATATAGATATATATATAGATATATCTCATCCCATCTATATATCTATAGGATATAGATATCTATATATCTATATATAGATATATATATATATAGAATATCTATATATATATATAAATATGTATATATCTATATATATATAAATCTATATATAGATATATATACATCTATATATATAAATATGTTATATTTATATATATAGATAACTATATATATATATATATATATATATATATATTTATATATCTATAAATAGATATAGATATATATATATATATATAGATATATATATACATCTATATATATATAGATATGTATATACATATATATCCTATAGATATATAAATATGTATACATATATCTATATATATAAATCTATATATAGATTTATATATTTATATATATATATATAGGCTATCTATATATGGAATTTATATATCTATATATATTTATATCTATATATATATATATATATATGTATCTATATAGATATATCTATATACATCTATATATTAAGATATGTATATACATCTATATATATAGATATAGATTTTATATATCTATATATATATATATATATATAGATATGTATATATAGATATATACATATTTATATATATAGATAACTATATATATATATATATATATATATATATATATATATATATATATATATATATATATATATATATATATATATATATATATCTATATATACTAATTATGTATATATCTATATATATAAATCTATATATAGATATTTATATATATAGATGTATATAGATTTATATATATTTATATATATATATATATATATATATATAGATATCTATAGATAGATATCTATATATATGGGTATGTATAGTTATCTATATAGAGATATATCTATATAGATTTATATATATATTGTAAGACCGAAATTCAATTTACGGAATAAGGGCAAAAGCATTAATTTTGATTATAAAATTTTATTTACGGTTAAAATGGTAATTAATTCTCTAGATTCACGATGGCCAAGCAGTTATGCTAGATTGGAATCGTCTCGGAAATCTAGTTAGCATAAAATTCGCAATTTCTTTGAGACGGTCGAATCGGCACGCGTTTTTAGAGGCATCACGGTTTAGATTAAAGTAAATCGATTTTGATGCGTGAAAGGCACAAATAGCAAGTACTCATGTACCATAAGTGGTATGAGTAGAGAAATGATGAAAATGGACGGCCGAGGTAGTGCCGAATATCATATCTGGTAAAAGAAGGACATAACGGTCATTTTTGGAAAAGTTTTTAAGTCACTAGGAGACAAGCGCTCTGAGGCTTCTTCTCCAATAAGAAGGTAGGCAAGCGTGAGAACCAGATTTTGGTCAGAAGCCATTTTTTGAGAGATTTCTTTAGAGAAAGCTTCTCTCTAAAAATACAGCGAATGAAGCGGGTTGGCGGACTTCGGACAAGAGGCAGTGTCTCACATTGGGCGGGCTCTGGCGGCGTGGACCCCTAGTTTGCGAGTTTTTGACAACTCAAGAGGTAGGATTTTCTCCCTGCTTGCGTTTTATTCCCATTTTAGGGTTTCGATGTTTCGGTTAGTTTGAGGCCGTGAGGGACCGTTGATCGATCCCGAACTTGGGACCGAATTGTTAAATTTTGAGATTTGTGGAGATGGCGTGACTGCCCAGGTACAGGGCGGTTTGGGTCTTTAATTCCAGAATTTTGCTTTAAATCATGTGCTTGATGTGAATAAATCTTGGGAATGGGTTGTTGATCGGTCCCCAGAAGCATGGGACGAATTATGAAGATTTTGGGCTGTCATGTGATCGAGAAGCTGGTAATGGGCTGATTGTGTGGAATTTATGCTCAAATTTATGTTGGTATGTGAGGCAGGGAATAGCTATGATCGGTTTCAAAAGTGGAACCGATGTAGGATGGGTGGGGTACATAGTGGGCCGACCCACTTCCTGTTTGGGGACTGAATTGAAGGTGTTTGTGATAATTTATTGAATAAGTATGCTTTGGTGATTAGAAGGCAGGTGGGAATGCAAATCGGTTCCATCAAGAGGAACCGATGTAGGAAGATGTGGGCTGCCATTGAATGACCCACCTTATCTGGGATTTGTAAAAATAGTCGGGTTTGTGTGAAATGGATAGGAATTGTCCGTATGTTGTGTGCTTGAAATTGTATACCAAACGAATGGCTTATTATGTGTGGAACTAGATAGGTTCAGACCATTATTTTAATGTGTTAGTTCAATGACACAATTACATGGAATTAGAGATTGTGTTATAAGCCATTGGAAATGATTATGAGTTGCTTTCTGATGAGCTACATTGGGTGATGAGTGATGTGATTAAATTACATGAGTGTAATTGTAGTTGATTAATATGCATATTGTCATATTGTGTAAATGGTTTGAAAATGGCATAATTCATTTTCATATGCCTTCAGTAACCTAGAGTTAGATTGTGAGTGCATGACAAGGTATTTTATAAAAGCGGATATGGGGTTGCGAAAAGGATTTCAAAGGATGATATTCCGGAGTAGGTTGGGAGATGGGCGACGATCGCGGATGAGGTTATATTTGTTTCGGAAGCTCTGACCAATTCACCTCGGAGGTAGTCCCATATTTTAAGATATATTTCGGTGGTATATTTTCAGAACAAAAGTTACGTTTTGAAAATGATTATTTTCTCATACATGGCTTAGGCAAGTGTGAGTGGTGAGTGAGGACTCGGGATCACGGAGTTGGTCTATAGACATTCAAGTAGGATCATGCATTTGTGAATGTATATTTAAATTGGAGACATTACCTTGCACTTAGATGGTGAAGTAGCCCACTTAGGGAATTCTCCTCTTGAGCTTTAGCTCACCCCGTCGTCAGGACCCACCTTTAATGGGTACACATGGAGCGTGCGGGGGATGGCTCGTCTGAGGGCGAGGATTGAAGAAAAGCTGGATTGTGGCTTTGGCATTGATGATATTACATGTGATGAAATTGAGTATTTTTAATATATGTAGTATGAAGTAGAAAACGTTTGAACTCTTGTAACTATTGGGTATAGGTTGGCATGTATGTAGTCTTGTTTATGGGTCAAGTTGCCGTGGATATATATTGCATATATTGGACTGTTTGGGACGGAGTTGCAGGTATTGTATTTGGGTAGAGCTCCCGGGTACAAGGGGCTACGGGTGCACTCTAAAGTGGTCGAGATGGCAGGCCTCACTTAACATTCCGCGGAGTTGTGGTGAGTCAACGGACCCCGAGTTTTTAGACGTCATATATATATATATATATATATATATATATATATATATATATATATATATATATATATATATATATATATATTATGGAGCAGAAATTTCAATTTACGGAATAAAAGGGCAAAATCGTAATTTTGATTACAAAATTGTAATTACGATTAAGTTTGTAATTAATTCTCTAGATCTCAGATGTGAAGCGGATTGTACCGTTGGAATCGTCTCATGAGGGGAAATCTAGTTATACGTAAGAATTTCGTAATTTTAAAGAGACGGTCTACCGGGTAACACGTTTTCGAGCATCGCGTTTAGTCTTAGTAAACCCGATTTTCGATCTCGACGAAAGTCACATATAGCATGTACTCATGTACCATAAGTGGTATGAGTAGAGAAATGATGAAAATTGACGGCCGAGATAGTGCCGAAAATCAAATCTGAGAATGAGGGACATAATGGGTATTATGGAATTTGATTTTTAGTCACTACAAGCCAAAATAGTGCACATGGCCGTCTTCCCCAATTACAAGAGACCAAAAAAACGTGATTTCCATTGGAGGATGCAGTGAGCTTTGGGTTGAGAGAAATGCTTTAGAGAGAAGTTTCTCTCTAAAAATACGAATCGGACCGTTGGCGGTCTTGAACAAGAAGGAAAATGTTCTACGCGGAGCGAGCTGCGCGTGGACCCCCGGATTTGCGAGTTTTGACAACACTCAAGAGGTAGGATTTTGTCCTACTTGAGTTTTACTCCCATTTAAGTGTTTTTGATGTTTGGGGTTAGTTTGAGGCCGTGAGGGGCCGTTTGATCGATCCCAAAACATGGGACAGGTGTGGGAATTTTCTTGGGATTTTGGGTTGTGTGACTGCCCAGGCAGGAAGTGGGCTGTTTGTGTGGAAATTGTCATTAAAATGCATGTTTGAGATGATAAAGATTCGGGAATGGACCGTATGATCTGTGAATATGGGACCAGATTGATCTGAGTTTTCTTTGAGCAAGGTGCGGCGTAGGCACAACACCATGGAATTTGTTTGGGTGTCAGTTTGTTTAATTTGTGTATTAAATGTTTGCTTGGTATGCTTTGGGCCGGGAATGGCCGGTAGTTGCGGGTTCACTAGAGTGAGCCCAGGTGTTTTGTGATTTTAGGGAATAGTAAGCGAGGTTTCATATTCTAGAATAGTGATTCTAAAAATATTTTGTGAAAGTACGTGTTGGTGAGTGATTTAAATTAAATTACTCGTGTGTATGATCATTAGCCCAGTAGGCTGAATTTTGATGTGTGATTTAAAGTTTTATGTAAATATATTCATGTATATATATTTGCATGTGATTTAGGCCAAATTGGGCGACATACATGCATTATATGCCTTTGGAACATCCCAGGAATATAGGAATGAGTGCATGAGATAGTCACAGAGAAACAAGGTTGGAGGGTAATCCCAAGTATAAATTATCGGAGGAGTAGTCCAAACTAAATAATATGATATCAACCGTGGGAATGAGCCGATTGTATTGTCATCGGAGTAGTCCTGAGCTAAAGAATATATCAGCAGGTGGATGACGGTTGATATTTATTCATCGGGTAGTCCACAAACAATTAATATATCAATCGTCGGACGGCCCAGGTGATATATATTCATCGGAGGAGTTGCCCACTAATAAATTAATTCTCATGCGAGGCTTGGCGAGTGTGAGAGAGTCGATGAGCTGGGATGCGAGTTGGTCACGTAGACATTCAAGTAGGATCATGCATTTGCTTGAATGTTTGTTTAAATTGGAACATTACCTTGCCTTGGGTGGTGGAGTAGCCCACTTAGGAGCGATTCTCTCAGGCTTTAGCTCACCCCGTCGTCAGGATCCCCTTTTACGGTGCGAGGAGCGTGCGAGAAACGGTTAGATCCTTGAGGTTGTATTAGAAGCGGGTTGTGGCTTTGATTATACATGTATTAGAATTCTCTAATTTTTAATACTTGTGTATTGTATAAAATGGCTATATTAACTCTTGAAACTGTGGATATAATTTGGATATATTGTGTTGAGTACGGTTGATGGGCCCGAGTAGGCGTATTGGATCATATATTGCATATATTGTTGGTGGGACGGGTTTATACGGGTTTTGTATTTGCCAGGTGAGCTCCTAGTACAAGGGACTGCTGGGTTACCTCTAAGTGGCGTCGAGACAGCCTGACCTCCACTTGTCATTCAGTGGGTTGACGGGTAGTCACGGACCCCCGAGGTTTTGGGGCGTCTAGCGGTATCGGAGCTTAGGTATACGAATGCCTGGGGAGCTGGGTCAGGGTATCCATCACCACTAGGTGGTTTGATTGGAACAGGTGAGTGAAACCTATGGATGGAGGATTTGGAGCTTAGGCCATGGTTGAGGAAGAACATCACCACTTTCGGTGTGGTATTGTAAGACAGAAGTCTGCGGAATAAGGGCAAATCGTAATTTTGATTACAAAATTTTAATTACGGTTAAGAAGTCAGTAATTAATTCTCTAGATCTCAGATGACGAAGCAGTTAGTACCGTTGGAATCGTCTCGTAATCCCAGATTAACAGTAAGAATTCGCAATTCTTTGAATGGTCGAATTAAATACGCGTTTTTCGAGCATGTCGCATTTCGGTCTTAGTAAATCGAGTTCGTCGACCCAGAAGTCACATATAACAAGTACTCATGTACCATAAGTGGTACCAGTAGAAATGAATGGTGGCGAGATGGTGCGAGATGTCAAAGCAGGTGAAGAAGGGAATTAATAAATAAAATGGATTAAATGAACTAAAGACAAAGAGCTACGTGCTCTTCTTCTACAAGTGAAAGGAGCAAAAACAAAAGCGGGAGAGGACGGGGAGATGCGAACGAGAAATGGAGCTTTGGGCAGAGAGAAGGTCGACTATCTCTGCAAAAATACGAGACGATCCGGCAGTCGGAGTCTTCGGGACAAGAAGGAGGGAAGCTGCTCTGCGCGGACGATACGTGTGGACCTCCAGGTTTGCGAGTTTTGACAACTCCAAAGAAGGTAGGATTTTCTCCCTACTTGTGTTTTATTCCCATTTTTAAGGGTTCCCCCGATGTTTAGTTAGTTTGAGGCCGTGAGACGTTTGATCGATCTGGCTGTAGGACCTTTAATTGTAGAATTTATTTGGGATTTTCTCTTGTAGTAGTGACGCAGAAATAATTAGAGGGCTATTTAGTTTGTGATGGGTGTTAATTTGTGCATTAATGCGCTTGACCATGCTTTAGGTCGGGAATGGCCAGTGGATTGCGGGTTCACTAAGTGAACCGGTGTTTTTATGAATTTTCGAGAATAGTAAGCGAGGTTTTCACTATTCAGAATATCATTCTAAAAATATATATTTTTGTGAAAGTACGTGTTAGTAGAAGTGATTTAAATTCGAATTACTCGTGTATGATCGTGCTTGAGTGATAATTTTGATGTGTGATTTAAGTTTTATGTAAATATATTCATGTATATATATTTGCATGTGTTTTAAAAACTGAATTGGAACTGGCATACATGCATTCCATATACCTTTGGAACATCCTAGGAATATAGGAATGAGTGCATAAGTAGTCTAGAGAAACAAGGTTCGGAGGGTAGTCTAAAATGTAAATTATCGGGGTAGTCAAACTAAATAATATATCAACCGTCGGGCGGCCCGATTGATATTTATTCATCGGAGGGTGAATCATGAGTGGAATATATCGACCATCCAGACGTGATTGATATTTATTCATCGGTAGTCCACAAACAATTGTATATATGATCGTCGGGCGGCCCAATTGATATATATTCATCGGAGGGTTGCCCACTAATAAATTAATAATTCTCATACGAGGCCGAGTGTGAGAGAGTCGATGAGGGCTCGGGATGCGAGTTGAGTCGTAGACATTAGTAGGATCATGCATTTGCTTGAATGTTTGTTTAAATTCGGAACATTAGCGCACTTAGGTGGTGAGTAGCCCTTAGGGAGATTAACTCCTGCGAGCTTTAGCTCACCAGTCGTGGGACCGCTTTTTGGCCACAGGTACGGGGCACGGGGCTGGCTCAAATCTTGGTGAGGTTTTGAAGAAGCAAGTGTGGCTTTGATGGTTCTCCATGTGTATTAGAATTTGAGTATTTTGATATAGGTTGTGTAAGAGTCCTTTACTAACTCTTAGAACTATGGGACATGGTTGTATATGTTTTATGGATATTGTTGCATGGGCCCAAGAGGCAGTTTTTATCCATATTTGTATATATTGCATATGTTAGTTGTTGGGACGGGATATGCGGGTTTTATGGTGGGTAGAGCTCGTGCAAAGGAGACTGCGATTTTCTAAAGTGGCGTCGGGTAACCCGACCTCCACTTGTATTCGACGAGTTGACGGGTAGTCAACGGACCCCTGTTTTGGAAGTCACGGCAGTATCGAGCTTAGGTATCTGATACCTAGGGGCTCGGGTTTGGGTATCCATCACCACTAGGTGGTATGGTGTAGTGTAAGTTTATGGAAACCTATGGATAGAAATTTGGGCTTTGGCCATGGTTGAAGGGGATGGGCTTCACCGCTGGTGGTTTGATGTTGAGTTTGGTATGGGATTGCCTAGGAAAGTCACGGGGACAATTGGACACTACTTGCACGTGTGTTGATGTGTTTTATTGATTTTGTGAATTATTTGATGATTGGTGTGTATGCCATGTCATGTTGTGTGTTTAGGTTATGACACATTTATATGTGTTGAGATCATTATGTGTGCTTAGTGAATTAGCACATGGATGTGTTAGAAAATATTTAGAAAAAATATTTTGAGTAGTACAATGTGTAAAACTGGAAATGAAAATGAAGAAAAATAAAATTTTTATAAATTTAGTGGATGAGAATTGAAGGAAATGGAAGAAAATAAATTTTTATAAATTTAATTAGTGGAGAAAATTTTTCGAGTGGAAAGCTGGAAAGAAAATAAATTTTATATTTATTTGGTTATGAGATAAGAAAAGTATTTTCTAAGTTTACAGATGTAAATTGAAGAGAAATAGAGAAAATAATTTTTGTAAAATTATATTTAGTGTAAAAGAGAATGGAAAAAAAAAAAAATGATTTTTGTGATTTTGTAATTTTCATTCTTTAAAATAAGAAGAAAATATATATATATATATATATATATATATATATATATATATATATATATATATATATATAATTAATATAATGAAAAAAAAAATAAATAAATAAATAAAATTTAGTGCGAAGTGGGTGAGCTCACATTTTGTATTAATGAGAGAATAAAGCTGAAAAAAAAAAAAAATATTTGTATTGCGAATTGGATTTATATTGCAATCGGTGTTTATATTACGACTTAGGAGGGAATTTGGGCTAAGCGTATCGCAATACAAAGTGTATTAATGACGGGAGGCATGGGCCCTTTGAAGGCGAAGGCCGTGGCGCGAGTCTTGAGTGTGCGAAGAGTCTCTTGGCCTTATGGCCCGAAATGCGTGGTATTGTAGTGTGCCAGCCGGCAATGAGCGGGCGGCGGATTGTAGCGAGCGTGGAGCCTTGCATGGTGGTGCATGCACTGCCGGCACGGCCATGCGGGCTTCACGACACGGCCCCGGCCACAGGCTGCGACTGCCCAGTAGGGCCAAGGAGCCACAATCGGCCCTTGTGCACAGCGTGCTGTGCGCGCTGGGTGTGCCCGTTGGGCGGATTTGGGTTTGTGCACTCGACTTGGTTTGCCGTTGACAGAGGGGGGGTAGGTCACCAGTGAACAACTGTTCATTGTGAAACAAATTTTTCGAAAAAAAAAATATAAAATTTTAAATTTAATTAAAATAAATAAATCAAATAAAATTTGATAAATTTTCGAAAAATAAAATTTATAAAAATAAATTTTTGAAAATAAAATTTTGTTGAAAACAATATTTCAATACAAAATTCATTCTTTGTATGCTTGAGCTATGTGTATGATTAGTGTCTCAGTACGTGGTTATGCCTTAGAGACAACGTATTGGAGATTAACTCTCTGGATTTGACATGGTGGTGCGCTGTAGTTGCGTAGAAAATTATGTGCATGGTGAAATCGCATTATAGGAAAAATTAAATAAGGTTATAGGTTATGACCCAGGGATTTGAATCTTGAAATGAGCGAGGCATAGAGCCTTATTGAAATAAATGAATCCAGTGGTTGAAATTTAGCGCCATAGGAAATGAGCAGACCGGTTCATGGTTGTCAAGTCTATTAGTAATCGGCATCTTGCATTCTGGATTAGGCGAGAGTGAATGAAGTGACTATTGTTGCCATTGGAAGACGGTATAGATAGCTAGTCGAGGGCAGGGGCGTGAGACGTCCATGGGGCCGCAGTCGGGAGCTGTCCGGTGTTTGATCGACCCGGACTTTTGCGGTTGTAGGTATTGTGAAATATATAGCGCAGGCTAGTATAGCATGTAGACGGAAAGATTTTCAGCGCTTGAGAGGTTGGGCGTATCATCCTCCGACATTCACAGTGGGAAAAGATTCGATGGTGGACGACCATTGGTTCATGCAGATTGAGAAGGTGTTAGAGGCTATGGAGGTTACCTCTGATGTAAGACCCGAGAAATTCTAATTTATGGAATAAGGGTAAAATCGTAATTTCAATTACGAAAGTGAAATTTTGATTAAAAATCCGTAATTAATTCTCTAGATCTCGGATGGTGAAACGGATTGTACCGTTGGAATCGTCTCGCAAAATCTAGTTAGCACGTAAAATTTCGTAATTTTTGAGGCGGTCGGTCTCGACCTGCGTTTTCGAGGCATCATTTCGGTCTTAGTAAGTCGAATTTCGATCTTTGACGAAAGGCACATATAGCATATACTCATGTACCATAAGTGATATGGTAGAGAAATAATGAGATTGAGGTGACCCAGGGTAGTCTTGGGAATATCGGTCACAGTAAAGAGAGGGACATAAGGTCATTTTGGAATGTTAATGAGCTAAATGTGAAATAGCAAATAGTCACTCATCTTCTTCATTTAGCAAAACAAAAAAACATGGAGCTTATTTTGGAGATCCAGTAGAGTAGCTTTTGGAGAGAACCCTTATAGAGAGAAACTTCTCTCTGAAATACACAAGATCAGGTAATGGACCCGGGGCGAGAAGGAAAACGATCTGCAGCGGAACGAGGGCTGCGCGTGGACTCCAGTTTTAGTGAGTTTCTTCAAACTCCTCAAGGTAGGATTTCTCCCTACTTGGGTTTTATTCCTATTTAAGTGTTTTGTTGATGTTTCGGTCGTTTGAAAAGGGCCGTGAGTAGTTTGATTGGTCCCAAGCTTGTGGGACGGGTGATAAAATTTTTGGGAGAAAAATGGAGCAGCCCGTGGCTGCTCCACGGCTGATTTGGGTTCACAATGATGGGTTTGTGTGTTAAATCATGCTTTGATTGAATTTGGGCCGGGAATGGCCGTGAATTTCGGGTTCACTAAGTGAGCGGATTGATTTGTGATCTTTGGGAATAATGTAGGGTTTCACTATTCGAAATATTCTAAAATATTTTGTGAAAATATGTATTTGGTTAAGTAATTCGAATCGAATTGCTTGTGTTTGAAGATTAGCCCAAGTGAGCTAATTTTGGTGTTTGAAAAACTGATTTCATAACATGTTGTATGAATTAATTTTTATGTAAATATATTCATGTTTATATATTTGCATGTGGTTTAGACTGTATTGGAACTGGCATACATGCATTCCATATGCACTGGAACATCCTAGGACCATAGGAATTAGTGCATGAGATGAGTACAGAAAGCGGTTGGTAGTCTAAAATGTTAATTATCGGAGGGTAGTCCAAACTAAATAATATATCAACCGTCGGAGCGGCCCCGGTTTATTCGCCAGTTAGTCCATAAACTAAATAATATCAACCGTCGACGGCCCCGAGTTGTCTCATTCATCGGAGAGGTAGTCTGACAATAATATATATCCCAATCGTCGGAGCGACGATTGATATATATTCATCGAGGTTGCCCGCTCATCATGAGATATTCTCATACAGGGGCTTAGGCGAGTGTGAGAGAGTCGATGGACTCGGGATGAGTTGGTCATGTAGACATTCAAGTAGGATCATGCATTTGCTTGGATGTGTGTTTAAGTGGAACGTGCAGTACTTGGAACGGTGAGTAGCCCATGGGGCGATTCTCTCTTGAGCTTTGGCTCCGCCGTCGATGGGACCCCCTTTTCAGTGCGAGGGGGCGTGCGAGGAGACGACTCGTCCTAGGGTTGTGTGAAAAAGCCGGGATGTGGCCTTGGTGGTTGTACATGTATTAGAACTCTTTAAGTTTAATATGTATTGTTTAAGAGTAAAAATATTAACTCTTGTAAACTATTGGGTATATATGGTTGGTTTCCTAGTTGGCATGTACATTGAGTCTTGTTTATGGGCCCAAGTAGGCGCATTGGATATATATTGTATATATTGAATTTGTTTGGGACGGTATATGCAGTGCGTATTTGGGTAGAGCTCCCCGCGTGCAAAGGAGACTCTGCTGGATTTTCTAAAGTGGTGTCGGGTAACCCGAGCGTCCATATTCAGCGGGTTGGTAGTCAAGCGGACCCCGGGGTTTTGGGGCGTCACGGCAGTATCGGAGCTTAGGTATACGAATGCCTAAGAACTCGAGGGTTTGGATATCCATCACCACTAGGTGTGGTTCGATGTTAAGTTTAGGTATGAGATTTACCTGAAATCCGCGAGGACAAAACTAGGACACTACATGCATGTGTTTTAGGTGATTGTTTGTGTGATCGTGTTCATATGAATGTTTGATGAATGGTGTGTATACCATGTTGTATGTGTTATGATTGTTTGTGTGCTTAGTAATTAGCACATGGGAAAACAAGTGAAGTGTTTGAAAATTTGAGGGAGTTTTATAGTTTGTGAAAGCCGGGACGAAAATATTTTTAATATATTATGGGGATTTTATATAATATGGGGATTTTACGTAGCATTAGTGTGGGGATTCTTATATAGTTTGGGGGATTCTCATATAGTGGTCCCTGCCAGATTCCGACTCACTCAGAAATAGTTCTGACTCACTCGAAAATGGTTCCGACTCACTCGAACATGGTTCCGACTCACTCGGACATGATTCTGACTCACTCGGACATGGTTCGATTTCGCTCCGAATATGGTTCGACTCACGAGATAAATTCTTCATAGAATTCTTATATAGCAAGTGTATATGATATGGGGGAGATTCTAGCATAGTATGGGGATTATTATGTAGCATGGGTGATTCTTAAATAACATGGGGGATTCTTATATAACATGGGTGATTCTTAAATAACATGGGGGATTCTTATATAACATGGGTGATTCTTAAATAACATGGGGGATTCATATATGTTATGGGGGATTCCCATATAATATGGGGGATTCCCATGTAATATGGAGTGTTCAGTCTTTGAAATAATAAAATCTTGGAAATAAAGGTGAAAAAAAAAAACATTTTATTAAATTAAATTAATTAAAAATAAACAAAAATCAAACAAAATTTGATAAAATTTTCGAAAAATAAAATTTTCAAAAATAAAATTTTTGTGGATCAAAATGATTTAAATTGTAGATAAATTGTCCTGCATTGTTTCATAAATGCAGGAACTTGATATATACACTGGTTTATGTGTATGATTAGTGTCTCGGGGCTGTGCTTATGCCTTAGAGATACTGTATTGTATTAACTACCATTGGAAATGGTGATTGCGCGGTTGTTGCGTAGGAAACCTATATGTATTATGTAATGTGTATAGGAAAAAAAAGCGGTGAATGCTATACAGAACTATGACCTAGTGGGATTTGGATACTAAAGGAACAAGAGAACTTAGAACCTATTGAAATAAATAAATTGAGTGGTTGAAATTTAGCGCCACTTTAGAAGATGAACGGGTCGGCTTCATGGTTGTCGCTTCATTAGTAATCGCATCTCATACATTAGTTGATTGAAATGAAAGTTAAATGATTCTGTGCCATGTTAATCAGGTAAATGGCTAGAGACGAGATCTAGAGGACGTCCACGCGGGCAATCGGGTCGCACCACCGACATTCGACCAACCGCCGCATTGGATAAGCAAGCTCACGAGGTCAGTAGTATTACAAAGAACGCTTATCACACAGCCGGTATAGCAGTAGACAGAAGATCCTAATAACCTCCGTGAGGTTTGCAGCGCCATCCTCCGACATTCACAGGGGAGACCGATATGATGCATCATTGGTTCACGCAGAACGATAAAGTGCTTGGGTGAGGCTATGGAGATTACCTCCGACATCGACTGGTGATTAGACTAGTCGCTGCTCTAGCCTGTATGACGAGGCCCAAATATACGAATGGGCAAGGACCTCTAGAGACCTTAGAGGAGCCTTTGTATGTGAGTTATCCCTGTGGATTGTGGCGAATAGTGGACGATATGTCGAGGTTGCGCAGTTAGAGATCCTGTGGACTCTACTCACTCTGGCGGACTCGAGGATCATGACATGTCGAGTTCGATGTCGCCCCGAGATGGATTAATGATACCATGGTGATCATATCGATCAGGAGCGCAGGAGTGATACCTATACGCAGACTCGCACTCGCATGGTACTGTGTATCGTTGCGACATTTTTCCCGCACAAGATAAGCACGCAGTCCGTGTCGTGACGCGATGTCAAGCAATGAAGCCACCTCGTAGAGGATCTATGGAGACAGACTGGATTCACCTCGAGCAGTGCAAATATGTGATGTTTTTCCGTGATGAGCTACCCGACTACCTCCACATAGGGACGACTTCAGACGGAAGTTACACTGTATTTCACCATCTCTATGACTCCGCGATAGATGGGCAACTCGCTGAGTCATAGAACTCCGTGAGTCTAGCTACGTGAGCTACCGGACAAGGGGTTCATTAGACCGAGCACTTCACCATCGTAGGCGTTACGCCTATTTGGCGAAGAAGAAGGGCAAGACCTTCGACCGGTCATCGACTACGTGCAATAACAAGGTTATGATCCGCACCTACTCCACAATGGTGATCGATGATTTATTTGACCGGGCCAGAGCGCGAGTCTACTTCAAGATGTACCTTCAGACCGGGTTACCATCAACCGAAAGTTGTGGCATGACAGTCCCCAAGACCGTTGCCAGACGCTGCTATAAGCACTTTGAGTTTACTTCGTGATGCTCTTTCGATTGACGCACGCGTTAGCAGCATTCGGCGGATTCATGGCAGGATGTTCCTAACTCCTATCTAGATCGGGCTTGTCGTGAGTCTTCGTGAGATGACATTTTCGATCTACTCCCAATCGTAGTGGGAGCATGAGTATCACTTCAGGATCGCGGTTACGCCATCGAGACCATCAATCGTACACTAAGTTCAGTAAGTGCGAAGCCGAAGCATCGAGGGGAGATTGGGACACGTGGTGTCGCGCACTTTGAGTGTCAATGACCTAGAAAAGGTCGAGGCTATGATGAGTCGAGAGACCAATGTCAATTCGAGAGACGTAGTTTCGATCGCTGGATATTACAGAGATTTGAGAAACAAGTTGTCTATCTCTAAGTGTGATTACAGGATTTCACCTATGGGACATGGACTCACGTGGTCGGGGGCGGCCCCGACTACAAAAGAGAGAGATCGAGATACATGGAACACTCGATACGGTGAGCCGGGTAGCAAGAGGGAGGATCAACTTTCTCTAGTTCGTGGAAAGTGCGCGTAAGACTTCGCTTCACACTAGTTTCAGACTAGTGGGCCAGGATCGAGCATGAGTGATCGGATTGCCCTGCAGACAGTGGATCCCAAGATTGGGACAATGCCCAAGCAAATTGCAGATTGGGAGAGGAGTATACACTATTCCTCCACACCCTAGCAGTGAGGGTTGAGGAACCGCTCGCTGGGTGCTATACGCACTCCCAGCTGAAGACGTGATAAAGCCGTAGGGGCTTATGTGGGTTGTCGTGAACAGATCGTAGTCAAGGCAAATGGCGTAGCAGCCCAGTGGGTGGCAAGATCTATCGTCATTGATGTCGTCGACATTTGATGAGCTGACACCATCGAGTTGCTTCGCATCAGACCTAGCCAAGTTATCATAACCGACACAACATTGATTCGGGCTAGAGGTTAAGGCCTTAGAGAAGCCAAGATAGATGTTCTTCCCTAAGATGTGGGTGAGAGTCAGACCCGATAGGCCCGAATTATGGAGTGAGAAATCTCGATTCTCGTCTACAGGAACCTGGATTGGTTGTCACCAGTGATGGCATAATCAAGGCTCGGTGCACTCCGTATGGTCATTCACCACTCATGGTGAGTGTGGGTCGAAAGGTCTTTGTGGGACTAATGCTCAATGAAGACTCATACTTGAATCGTGAAATGTAAGAGGCTCATGTAAGTCGAGAAGTTATGTAATCGAGATTTAAACATACCACAAGTTATCACGTGACCGAGAGTTGGAGCGACAGGAGCCTGGGGTGACTGAGGTTTGGATACCCTTGGAAATTGCATCGGGTGCTGCTGAGCTAGTAAGGGCTCTGTGATATGAGGTCATTCATGACATGGACTAAGTTGACAAATTCCATTGATTGTCGATCGCGACCTGGTAGGTCGCACACACCAAGTAAGGGTCACAGAGGATATACGCTAGAGGATTATATACATATGTGAGGACATGTCGTGAGCATGTGTCCCGGGGTCATACGTGACAGCACCGCCTAGTGGAATTCGCCACAACAATAGTTAACAAAGCAGGTGCCGAATGGTACCATATGAGGCATCAGGACAGGAGGCGTAGATCACTGGTTATGTTGGACCGAGGTGAGAGAGCTCCAACACCGGTCCCCGACCGTTAGATGACACTTCGAGAAGGCGAAGCTTGATTAATAGCTGCCTTCTCACTCAGGCCGTGAGCCCCGCAGGTAAGAGCTATGTAGATGTGCGATGTCGACCCTTAGAGTTCAAGGTTAGTGATCACGTCAAGGTGAATCCTGCAAGAGAGAGTTGGTCGTTCTGCTGAAGCGTGAAGCCATCGAGGTTCATCGACCTTCGAGATACTCAAGAGGATAGACCGAAGGCACTCTACTGGCGTTATCGCCCAAGATGACATGTGTCCACGAGGTGTTTAATGCCCCATGCTCCTAATTATGCACTCAAGATCTAGCTCATGTGGTGGATCGGCAAGCAGATTGAGGTCGACACTCTGACTAGACCTCGAGTGAGGGACCAAGCAGTCAAGTTGATGTCAAGCATTCTAAGCCGCGACGCAAGACCGTGAGGCTAGTGAGAGGCATGGCAAGACTGCGGAGTGGAGGAGTCCACGTGGGAGCGAGGACACGATGCGCCGCTTATCCTTTTGCTTAGTAGACGAAGATACGTGGTTTAGTCAAGAAGATTTAAACGAATTGGGCCATATGCATGATAGAGTGCACATTGTATATGCATGTGTTTGATAATGATCGCTTCACTCGGATCTAAATTTCTTTAAGGAGGGAGAATAAGACCTGCAGGAATTCTAATTTCGAATATAAATCGTAATTTCAATTACTTAAAGTGAAATTTTTGATTAAAAATCCGTAATTAATTCTCTAGATCTCTGATGGTGAACGGATTGTACCGCTGAAACTGGCCTCGCAAAATCTAAAGGCATGTAAAATTTCCTGTAATTTTCGAGACAATGAGTCGGCTAATGCCGAGGCATCACATTTCAAAAGTCAGAATCGACTTCGATGAATAAAGGCACATATAGCATATACTCATGTACCATAAGTGATATGAGTAGAGAAATAATGAGATTGGACGACCGAGGTAGTGCCGAATATCGATTCTGGTAAAAGAGGGACATAAAGGTCATTTTTTGGAATGTTAATGAGCTAAATGACGAAATAGCAAATAGTCACTCATCTTCTTCATTTAGCAAACAAAAAACGTGGGAGCTTTATTTTCTGAGATCCAAGTATGGCTTTGGAGAGAACCCTTATAGAGAGAAACTTCTCTCTAAATACACAAAGATCCAACCTATTTACGACTTCTCACAGAAATGGGGAACGATTCACGCGAAACAAAGCCACGCGCTGACTCCGCTTGAAGTGAGTTTCTTCAAACTCCTCAAGGTAGATTTCTCCCACTTGGGTTTTATTCCCATTTAAGTGTTTTGCTGATGTTTCTATTGCCGAGGCCGGAGAGGTTACGCCAATTCTGGCCCCAAAACACGGACCGAATTGATAAAATTCTCGGGGAGAAAATGGAGCAGCCCGTGGCTACTCCACTACGATCTGGGGTTCACAATGATGGGTTTGTGTGTTAAATCATGCTTGATTGAATTTGGCCTGAATGGTCGTGAATTTCTTGGTTCTACTATGAACCGTCATTTAGGATCTTTTGGGAATAGTAACCGATGGTTTCACTATTCCCTAAACATTCTAAAATACATTGGTGAAAATATGTATTTGGTTGTTAATTCGGAATCGAATTGCTTGTGTTTCAAGATTAGCCCAAGTGAGTTTACTTTTGGTGTTTAAAACCGATTTCATAACATGTTGTATGAATTAATTTTTATGTAAATATATCTGTGTTTATATATTCGCATTTGGTTTAGATCAGATTGAACCGCATACATGTGCATTCCATACGCACTGAACATCCTAGACCATAGGAATTAGTGTACGAGATGAGCTCCAGAGAAAACTACTCTGAGGGTAGTCTAAAAATGCTAATTATCTAGAGGGTAGTCCAAACTAAATAATATATCAACTGGTCTGATTTACTGGGGCTGACATTTATTCATCTGAGGGTCCATAAACTAAATAATATATCAACTGTCGGGTTTTACTTCGCTTGATATATATTCATCTGAGGGTAGGTCCATTAAACAAATAATATATATCAATCGCTCTGAGCTTACCAATCGAGGTATATTCACTCCGAGGGTTGCCCACTAATAAACGACACACTCATACGAGGCTTAAAGTAGTGTAGTAGCCTGAGGACTCTGGATCTGAGTTGGTCAGTGTAGACATTCAAGTAGAATCATGCATTTGCTTGGAATGTGTGTTTAAATTCGAAGATTGTGTATCGCACTTAGTGGTGAGTAGCCCACTTTAAAATACCCTCCCATCGAGCTTTAGCTCACTCTCGTCGTGGGACCCCTTACAGTAATGTGGAGCGTGCGGCGAGACCACTCGCCCCAGAGATTTATCAGGAAGAAAGCCTGATGTGGGCCTTGGTAGGTTGTACATGTATTAGAACTTTAAGTTTAATATATGTATTGTTTAAGAGTAAAATATTAACTTGTAACTACTGGTATATAGTTGGTTTCCTAGTCGGGCATGTTACTGAGTATCGTTTATGCCCAAGTGGCCGTATCGATATATATCAGAGTATATTTACTGACTGCTTGGGACAGTATATGTGTGTACAGATTTGGGTAGAGCTCCTCGTACAAAGGAGACTCGCCCGATTTTCTAAAGTGAGGCTGCAACCCGACGTCCACTTGTATTCATGTGTTAATCTGCAGTCAATCTGACTCCCGGTTTTAAGGCCACATCCGACGACCAGATTAGCTAGCTTCGCTTCTAGCTGCAGAGAATGAGGCCCAAATAAGGTGGAAATGGGCAAGGACCTCTGTAGACCTTATGAGAGTCGTTAGATGTTAATTCTCCCCAGGATTGCACAGCGCGAGAATAGGTATGATATGCTCCAGGTCATGGTTAGAGATCTCGGGACTCTACCACAAAGGAACCGGCATCGCCATACGTCAGCCGATGTCATCCATGATGGATCAGCCGATAACTTACGGTGGTCGCATCGATTGCGAGCCGCAGATCTAAGCACGCCATAATGCCAGGACTCGCAATCGCATACTGTGTGACAATCATGACATTTTTCCCGCACATTATACAAGTCCAAGCATCGTGGATGGGCCAAGTGTCAATAGCGAGCCTTACCCTAGAGGACGAGGGCGAGACCTGCACTTGATCTACATCGAGTAGTGTGCGAGGCTGTGGATGTTTTCCGCATGAGCCACCGACTACTTCCACATGTGATGTAGACCCTGCATCGAAGCTACACCGGTATTTCACCCATCTCTATGACTCGCGATGGGACGGCACCCCATTGAAGCCATAGAACCTAGTCCGCTTATAAGAGCTATTGGACAAAGGGTTTATTAGACCGAGCACTTCACCATGGGGCGCTTCGCTCTAGTTGGCGGCGAAGAGCGGGCAAGGCCCTTCGACCGCATCGGGTTATCTATTGAACATGGTTACGATCAAGGGTGCCCATTACCGAGGATTGACGATTTGTTTGATCGGGCTGAGAGGAGCGCCAGCCCACCCAAGATAGACATTCGTGACCGGTTACCATCGTACCGAGGGCTAGGGACACGATATCCCCATGGCCGCTAGGACGCCGCTACGGGCACTTTGTGTTTGGCGATGATGCCTTTGATCGACGAATGCACCAAATGCAGATTCACGGACCTCATGCATAGGGTGTTCCAACCTTATCTAGATCAGTTTGTCGTAGTCTTCGTGGATGACATTCTGATATACCCCACGAGTGGGAGCATGAGTATCACTGAGGATCGCTTTACAAATTTCAAGAGACCATCGCCAGACGCTAAGTTCAAGAAGTGCAGTTTTCTGGGGCTTACCGAGGTGAAAGCTCGAGACATGTGGTGTTAGCATTAGGAGGTCACGACCTAGAAAAGGTTGAGGCGCTGGATGCGTTGGAAGAGACCTAATGTCAATCTTCGAGATACGTAGTTTCGGGATTACCGGGTAGTACGAGAGACGAAGAATGGATCAAGTCGCCCATTCTGGATAGATCGTAGACTTCACCTATCGGGACATGACTCCACGGTCAGCGCCCGACCATAGAGAGAGATTGAGGATACTGGAACACTGATACGTGTTGGTAGCTAGAGGAGGATCACACCTCTTCTCCTAGTTCAGGGAAGAAGCCAAGACTTTTGATTTCACACTCAGTTTCGTGGATCAGGCCGGATCGAGCACGGTCAATGGAGTTCCCTAGAGACCGATCCCAAGACGCCGGGATGTCTAGTCCCGCCATCGTGAGAACGTGAGAGTATACAGCTTCATTCTCCACACCCTAGTACTGGTCGAGGAACTAGTTTCACATTGGTACATATATAGCACTTCCAAAGAATACGTATAGGCCAGAGGGGCTTAATGGGTCGGTCGTGGATTTATCGTAGTCAAGAATAGAAGCGTAGTGGACCTTAGGGTGATAGACCTATTGGTTGTAGATGTCAGGCTTGACATGGATGAGTTGACAACCATCGGGTTGTCAGTAATTGAGACCTTAGCCGGGTTGTCATATCCGACACAACATTGGATTTGGGCTTAGAGGCTGGCGCCTTTAGGAGAGCTAAGTATGATGTTCTTCCTCAGATGTAGGGTGAGAGCCGACCGGAGCAGGTCGGATTATGAGTGGAGATCTCGCGCATTCGGCCTCATGGTGGACCCGGTAGGTGTCATAGCAGGGCATTATTGCGCTCGCGCACCCGTGAACATCACATCGAGCAGGGCGTGGGGCATTATGAGATGGTCATTCACCACTCTTGGTGAGTGTGGTTTGAGTTTGCCTTTAGGACTACGTCCAATGAAGACTCATAGTTGAACCAGGAAATGTAAGAGGCTCAAAGTGTAAGCCAAAGAGTTGCGTAATCGGTGATGAAAACACATTTGGCCAAAGTTATCACGCCGACCGAGAGTTGAGGATAGAGCCTGGGGTGACTCGAGATTCGATAACCCTTGAAATTGTATCAAAAGTTATTGAAATGGATAAGTGGCTCGGTAAATGGAGTAGCTTCATGCATGGTATGGATTGAGTTGATACCATTGATTATCAGCGGATTGCACTTTGGGAAGGCTCGCTACACACCAAGTAAGGGCTGTGTAGGGGCATACGCGAAGTGATTATATACATGTGTTAGAGGACACCCTGTGAGCATGTGTCCTAGGTCATAAGGGTAGAGGATTAATTGCCCTTAGCGGAATTCGCCTACAACAATAGTTATCAGGCGAGTATGCGAATGGCACCGTATGAGGCATTGTATGGGAGGCCATGTGTGATCACCGCTTGCTGGACCGAGGAAGAGAACCCACATCGTCCTGATCTCCGATTGTGGTACACCTTAGAGAAGGTGAGCTTTATACGATAAACATCTTCTCACCGCCGTGAGCCCGCAGTAAGAGTTATGTAGATGTGCGACGCCGAATTTAGGGCTCCAGGTTGGTGATCGCTCTTCCTTGAAGGTGAATCCCGAGAGAAGTGGTCAGGTTTGGCAAGCGCCGGAAGCTATCGCCGAGGTTTATCGCCTTCGAGATACTGTGAGGATGTGCACCGTAGCGCATCGGCAGCGCACGCCAAAGATGTCGTGTCCACGAGGCGTTTCACGCCCATGCTCCGTAGATATACTCCGGCATCCAAATTTATGGTGGATCGGGGACAAGTAGATATTGACACCTTTATGGGACTCTCGAGAGGGACCAAGGTGCATAGTTGATAGTCATGGATCTGGGTCTTGCACTAAGATCGTGAGCTAGTGAGAGTGCTATGGCGGCACTGTGGAGTGGAGGAGTCAACGTGGGAGCGCGAGGACACGATGCGGGCTACCTATCCCTTCTTGTTTAAGGATGAAGGTACGTGGTTTAGTCGTTTGAGATTTAAATGGCTAGTTACATGCATGGTAGAGTGCACGTTGCATATGCATGTGAGTGATAGGATTTGGCCTCAATTTCGGGACGAAATTCTTTGGGCGAGGGGAGAATAAGACCCGAGAAATTCCACTTCGAATAAGGGCAAAATCAGAATTTTGATTACAAAATTTTAATACGCTAAAAGTCCGTAATTACCTCTAGATCTCAGATGACGAAACGGATTGTACCGCTGGACCGCCGCTAAATCTAGTTAGCACGTAAAATTTCGTGAATTTGTCGAGAGATGGGCCGAGTCAAGACGCTTTTTCGAGGCATCGTGACGTGCCAGAATCGGGTTTTCGATGCGACGAAAAGTCACATATAACAAGTACTATGTACCATAAGTGGTATGAGTAGAGAAATGACGAAAATGGATGGCCGAGATAAGGCCGAATGTCAAAACCGTGAAAGAAGGGAACAATAAACAAATGATTAAATGAATCAAAGACAAAGAGCTACGTGCTCTTCTACAATTGAAAAAGGAGCAAAAACAAAAACATGAGAGAGGAGCAGAGATGCAGAACTCGTAAATGGAGTTGGGGTGTAGAGAGAAGGTCTCGACTTCTCTCTAAAAATACTGACGATCCGACCGCTTCGCCGGACAAGAAGGAGAACCGCTTCTACGCGGAGCAAAGCACGTGGTGGACTCCTCGGGTTTGCGAGTTTTTGATAAATCTAAGAGGTGGTGTGATTTTCTCCTCACGGTGTTTTATTCCCATTTTTATGGGCTTTTTCGGCGTTTCGCTAGTTCCGAGGCCGTGAGGGGTTGGTTGACGGCCCCAAAACATGTGGACCGACCGTGGGAATTTATTTGGGATTTTCTCAGGGTCGTGGATCGCCGTAAATAATTAGGGGCTGCTTGGTTGTGACGGGTGTTAATTTGCATTAAAATGCTTGCTTGATATGCTTTAATGAATGGTCGTGGATTTCAGTTCACTAAGGAACTGGTGAGCCAGATTTTCCTAGAATAGTAAACGAGGGTTTCACTATTCCCGGAATAGTGTTCAAAATATATATTTTGTGAAAGTACGTGTTGGCCGAGTGATTTAAATTAAATTACTCGTGGCGATCATTGTTCAAGTGAGCTAATTTTGATGGGTGATTTAAAGTTTTATGTAAATATATTCATGTATATATATTTGCATGTGTTTTAGACTGAATTGGAACTAGCATACATGCATTCCATATGCACTGGAACATCCTAGGAATATAGGAATGAGTGCATGAGATGAGTCTAGAGAAACAAGGTTCGAGGGTAGTCTAAAATGTAAATTATCTATAAGAGTCCAAACTAAATAATATATCAACCGCTCTGAGCACAAATTTGATATTTATTCATCTGAGGGTAGTCCACAAATTAAAGAATATATCAACCGTCGAATCTACATTTGATATTTATTCATCTGAGGGTAGTCCACAAACAATTAATATATACTTCCATCACAGAGCGGCCCAATTGATATATATTCATTTCCGAGGGTTGCCCACTAATAAATTAATAATTCCTATACGAGGCTGAAGAGTGTGAGAGTAGCCTGAGGGCTCTGGATCTCGAAGCTCGTCACGTGAGACATTCAAGCAGATCATGCATTGTTTGAATGTTTGTTTAAATTCGGAACATTGCAATCGCACTTAGTGGTGAGTAGCCCACTTAGTGGCGATTCTC
The DNA here is from genome assembly GCA_016808115.1 of Tetrastigma voinierianum. Lineage (NCBI taxonomy): Eukaryota > Viridiplantae > Streptophyta > Magnoliopsida > Vitales > Vitaceae > Tetrastigma > Tetrastigma voinierianum. The sequence continues at coordinate 11,132 of JAEQBH010001436.1, read as the reverse complement.
CTACTGAAGCTTTAGCTCACCCCGCCGTGGGACCCTTTTATTTTTTTACGTTGCGCAATGTGGAGCACGCGGTGGGACGCTCGCCTTAGAGGTCGAAGCTTTGAAGAAAGCCGAGCGTGGCTTATGGTTCTCCATGTGTATTAGAATTTGAGTATTTTGATATAGGTTGTGTAAGAGTCCTTTACTAACTCTTAGAACTATGGGACATGGTTGTATATGTTTTATGGATATTATTTACGGGCCCAAGAGTCGCTTTTATCCATTTGTACATATCGCATATATCGGACTGCTGGGGATGCACATGCAGTTTTGTAATCGGTAGAGCTCCCCGCAAAGGAGACTCGCTCGATTTTCTAAAGTGGCTGCAACCCGACCTCCACTTGTATTCATGTCGACGTCAACGACCTGCTCGGGGGCGCCACGTGCATGATGTAGGCTAGGTATGAGATTACCTAGAAGGCATGAGAGAGAAATTAGAACACCGTATGTGTTTTGATTGTGATCATGTGATGGTATGATTGATGTTATAACATGTTGATTGATCATGTGTTGTGTTTGATCAAGGCTAGGGGTGGATAAAGACTTAGACAAATAAACTAAAATGTTGAACACTAGATTAGTGTGAGAACAAGTTGGTTGAAAATTTTTTAGTAAATGGTCCGCAATGTGTCTGACACAGCCTCCAGCTGGGACAGATCAGTGTGGGTTTTGTGAAAACTAGAAAATTATTTTGCTTTTGCACAAGATAAATAATTAAAATTGTAAGACCCGAGAAATATCAATTTGAATAAGGGGCAAAAAATCGTGAATTTTGATTATAAAATTATAATTACGTTAAAAGTCCAGAATTAATTCTCTAGATCTCGTATGACTAAACGGATTGCACCGCTGGAATCGCCTCGCCGAAACTAGCGCTAGCACGCAAAATTTCACAATTTGGTCGGCATGCCTGAGTTTCCGCACGCTTCAAGGCATCGCCGTGCCGTAAATCGATTTTCGATGCGACGTAAAGGCACAATGAAGATGTACCATGTACTATAAGTGGTATGAGTAGATAAATGATGAAAATGGACGGCCGAGATAGTGCCGAATGACAAAACTGGGAAAAGAAGGGACATAATGGTCATTTTAAAATTTTAAATGTTAATAAAACAAAATGGCTACAGTTCATCTTCTCAAATTGACTAAAAGGAGAGAAAAAAAACGGGAATGGCAGGGGAGAAAGGTCCAGAACTGAACATGGCGATTTTTTTAGAGAGATAATGCCATCTTCTCTCTAGATTTGCTAGAGATCCAACCGTCGGCAGCTTTCGGTGCAAGAGGGAGAAACGTTCTACGCGGAGCAGGCTACGCGTGGACCCCGGGTTTGCGAGTTTTTGACAACTCCAAGAGGTAGGATTTTCCTACTTGTGTTTTTATCTCCCATTTTTAAGGGTTTTTCTGGCTGTTTTGCTAGTTTGAGGCCGTGAGGTTGCTTGACCTGGCCCCAAAAACATGGACCTAATCAGGGAATTTATTTGGGATTTTCTCTTAGGCCGTGATCGCCGGTAAATAATTAGGGCTGTTTGGTTGTGATGGGTGTTAAATTGTGCATTAAATGCTTGCTTGATATGCTTTGGGCCTGAATGGCCGTAGGATTGCGGTTCAATAAGTGAACCTGTTTTGTGATTTCGAATAGTAAACGAGGGCTCTGGCTATTCTAATAGTGTTCTAAAAAATATATATTTCAGAAAGTACGTGTTACGAGTGATTTAAATTAAATTACTGCGGTATGAATATTAGCCCAAGGAAATAATTTTGATGTGTGATTTAAAAAGTTTATAAAATATATTCATGTATATATATTTGCATGTGATTTAGATTGAATTGGAACTGGCATACATGCATTCCATATGCACTGGAACATCCTAGGAATATAGGAATGAGTGCATGAGATGAGTCTAGAGAAACAAGGTTCGGAGGGTAGTCTAAAATAAATTACTCCGAGGGTAGTCCAAACTAAATAATATATCAATCGTTTATGGCAACAAATGATATTTATTCATCTGAGGGTAGTCCATTAAATTAAAGAATATATCAACCGGGTCAGATGCCTAGCTTGGATATTTATTCATCGGAGGGTAGTCCATTAAACACTAATATATATCAATCGCCTGAGCGCCCAATTGATATATATATTCATTCGAGGGTTGCCCACTAATAAATTATAATACCGCACGAGGCTTAGCGCGAGTGTGAGAGCCTCTCCGTGAGGGCTCTGGATCTCGAGTTGGTCATGTGTATTATTCAAGAGATCATGCATTTTGCTTGAATGTGTGTTTACTTTGGAGCATTTGCACGCACTTAAAGAGACCTACTTTTGTGCGATTCTTCTATCGAGCTTTTAGCTCACCCCTGGCCGTGGATCCTTTTTTTACAGTACACGGAGCGTGCGTGAACACTACCGTCCTTTTTGAGTCAGATAAGAAGAAAGCCATGTGGCTTTGATGATATTTACATGTATTAGAATTTGAGTATTTTATATATGTTGTATAAGAGTAAAACACTAACTCTTGAAACTATTGGATATATTGATATATGTGTCGAAAGACATTTTGACGGGCCCAAGTGGTCAGATTGATATATATATTGCATATATTGTCGATTGGGGACAGGTTTATATTGTGTTTTGTATTTGGGCAGAGCTCCCGCACAAAGGAGACTCGCCCGATTTTCTAAAGTGGCCAGTAACCCGACTCCACTTGTATTCCGCTGGTCGACGGCAGTCAACTGACCCGGCTCAGTGTCACAGTAGCCCACTTGGTAAAGTGGGAACTACCTCGAATGGGTACCTAAGCTCATGGTCCTGTGCCCGAGCCCCACGAAGAAAGAAACCCCGTGAGCTAGGATAGCCCGTAATCGTGGACACCAACTCCGTCGAGTGGGCCAGTGGGCGAGGACCCGTGATATAAGGTCTCGCGGGCCCCCCGGCCCACTCCGACGAGGGTGGTCTCACTTCACAGTTACCACAGGGCTGGCCTCGTACAACCTGGGACCTGAAAGCAGATACCATCTCGAGCCTCACCACCAACCGAGCCAGTAGCCCGGGCCTGGTAAAGGGGAACGCACCTCGGCCGGCATCTAAGCTCATGGTCCCGTGACTGAGAGGCCAGCAAACCCCGCGGAGCTGGGGTGGGGATAGCTCGGTGGAGTGTGGACCCACCCTCGTCGGAGGCTGTGGGTGGGGCCCCACAAAAATTTCACACTAAAATTTTCAAGTAGCAAAGGAAGGCATCAATGAAAAATGACGATGAAAATAATTTTTCTGAGATTTCACAAGTTGGTACAATTGAAGAAAATTGGGTAAAATAAATTTTTAAAATTTATTCGAGTGTCCAAGAAAATGAAAAAATAATAATAATAATAATATTTGCGATTTTCCGAAATAACCTGAAATAATAATAATAATAATAATAAGGAAAAATTTTTGGTGCGCACTCGAACAAAGCACGCCCATCGAGCTGGGAGGTGCGCGTCAAGTGTGCGCCGAGCGCGCGGTCGGGCGGAGCGCGCCGCCGACCGGGCGTACCGGGCGCCGGCGCTGGGCGGCAGGCGCAGGCGCGCAAAGGCTGCCGCTGGCGTGAGCGCGCAGTGAAAATTTAGCCGTGGCGCACGGCAGCGGCGCAGCGCGCCGGGCGTGAGCGCAGGCGAGGCGTGGGCGCCGCTGGGCGCTGAAGCGTGGCGCGCGGGCGCGCTGCCTGGCGTGGCTCGCGCCGGCCGGTTTCGGCCGCACCGATGCACTCGCCCATTTTCGATCCGCTTTCACTCGCTTTTTTTTTCTCGAGTCACCAAATGAACACTGCTCATTGTGAAAATAAAAATTTTTTTCGAAAAATATTTTTTATTATTAAATTCAAATAAAATCAAATAAAATCAAATAAATTTTGGATAAAATTTTCGAAAAATAAAATTTTCAAAAAATAAAATTTTGAAAATAAAAATTTTGTTGAAAACAATATTTTAAACGCTAAATGATTGCGTATACACCGAAGTTATGTGTAAGGATAAGGTTCTGGCCGTGGTTATGCCTTAGAGATACCGATTGATTTAACTACCATTTGAAATGGTGATTACGCCGTAGTTGCGCATTTAAAATTATATGCATGGTAATGCGTATAGAAAAGGGTGAATGCTAAGGTTAGGATTTTGACCTTAGATTTGGGTACTAAAGAACAAGAAAGTTAAGAACCTTATTGAATAAACGACCAAGTGGTCGAATTTAGCACCACTTAGAAATGAACGGTCGCTTCATGGTTGTCGAGTCTATTGGCATGTGCATTGCTAGTTGTGACTGAAATGAAAGTTGCTAGATGACCTCTTGCTGCTATGTTTATCGCGGTAAATGGCTAGTAGAGGCGAGGACGCAGAGAACGCCCACTGGCACCGTCAGCACAATCGTTTGATCGCAGATTCTTGCCGAGGTCGAGGTATTACAAATAATGCTATAGCACAAAGAATATAGGGCATGCAGACAGGAGGATCCTAGTAACCCCCGCAGGTTTAGGGGCGTATCATCCTCCCGACATTCACAAGGGGAAAAGATTCGACGGTGGGATCTACCACTGTTCATGCGCATTGAGAAGGTGTTGGGAGGCTACGAGGTTACCTCTCGACGCAATCAGATTAGACTGAAGCAAAGGTTCTAGCTAGAGAATGAAGCCTGGGGCCAGTGGAAAGGGGCAAGGACTTCAGAGCACCATGAGGAGCCTTGTATCGTGGAGTTCTCCCTCAGGATTAGGGCGATACACAGATGATGTCGAGGTTGCGAACCTGAGATCTCTTGGGACTCTACCACGCGGGACCCGAGGATCATGTCGAGTTTGATGTCATCCTTGGGATGGATTGGTGGCGGTTCTGAAGTTGTTATCGATTGTGAGTGCGGGGAGAGTTGCAGCCTTCACGCGGGACGGTAGTCGTGTGGTATTTCAGGGACTGAGCATGACATTTTGCCCCGGACCCGGTATCTGGTCCGGGTGTCGAGGACGGGTTAGGCGGGGCGGCTAGCGAGCCTTACCCTAGGGGTGGTGGGGTCAGGATTTGGGTCTACCTCGGTGGTTTGCGATGCGCGAATATTTTTCCGGATGAGCTACGGACTACTACTCCACATAGGGATGTAGACCATTGTCGAGTTACACCACGGTACTTTAACCATCTCTATGATTAAGCGAGGATGCTTTGTTGAGTTGCTTAGGAACTGATGGCCTAAGGATCTATTGGACAAGGGGTTTATTAGATGCGAGCACTTCACCATGGGCGCCGGTTACATTGCGAAAAGGAAGAACTGAACCCTTGACGGTGCATTGACTATAGACGGTGAAACGGGGGTTACGATCGAATCGGTACCCATTGCAGAGGATTGATGATTTGTTTGTCGATTAAGGAGAAGCGAGTCTACCTAAGATAGACCTTCATATTGGTTACCATCAGCGAGGATTAGGAATCTGGATGTCTAAGGCCGGCGTTTAGGAACGCTTGATGGGCACTTTGGAGTTCACGATGATGCCCTTTGGATTGGCGAATAGCCCGGCATTCATGGATCTCATGCATAGGATTTTCCAACCTTATCTAGATCAGTTGTCGTAGTCTTCGTGGATGACATCTGGATCTACTCCCAGTCAGAGTGGGAGCATGAGTATCACTTGAGGATTATTTTACAGCTGTCAAGAGACCATCAGTTGTACGCTAAGTTCAGTAAGTGCGAGTTTTGGCTTACTGAGGTGAGATTTTGGGACACGTGGTGTCAGCATCAGGAGTGTCAGTCGACCTAGAGAAGGTTGAGGCAGTGATGAGTTGGGAGAGACCGAATGTCAATCTTCGAGATACGTAGTTTCTTGGGATTGGCTGGGTATTACGAGAGACACGAGAATGGGCTGAAGTTGTCCATTCGGGACAGGATCGTAGGACTTCGCCTACGGGACATGGACTCCATGGTTGGGACAGTCTTGACCATAGAGAGAGAGGTCGAGGATACTTGGAACACTCGGAATACGGGTGTTGGTAACAAGAGGGAGGATCAGCTTTCTCCTAGTTCCGGGAAGAGAGGTAAAACCTGCTTCACTGGTTTCGGGACTGGGGCTGAGGATTGAACACATGAGTGACGGGATTTCCCGAGAGACGAGGGATCCCAGACTTTGGGACATCTGATCCCGAGTTAAGCGGTAGAGCGGGAGAGTATCAGTTCATTCCTCCACACCTAGTAAGGGTTAGAGGAACCAGTTCGGTTCGAGGGTGCTATACGAGCACTTCCCGACAACTGAATAGGCAGGAGGGCGAGTGTGGAGTCAGTCCGGGGGACATATCGGGGTTACGCGACGGAAGCGTAATGGACCTTAGAGATTGGTAGACGTGTTGGTTGTTGATGTCAAGCTTGACATGGATGAGTTGACGGCCATCGAGGTTGTCGATGGTGAGACTGGTAGGGTTGTCATGAAAGACATTGGTTGGGCTTGGGGTTGGGCCTTTAGAGAAGCCGGGAATAGATGTTCTTCCCTAGGACTAGGTGAGGATTGACTGATAAATTCGAGGATAATGAAGTGAGAGATCTCTCAGGTCACCTTGCTCATGGCGGACCCCAGGAGTGGGTGTCACACTATGACATTATTGCGTTTGTGTGCACGATAACATCGCGTCGAGTCCGGTGTGGGTGCACGGTACGGTCATTCACCACTCTTGGTGAGTATGGGTTGAATTTGTTTTTAGGACTACGTCCAATGAAAACTCATAGTTGAATCGGGAAATGTAAGAGGCTCGAAGTGTGGCCCGAAGAGTTATGTAATCGAGATGAAAACACCGCAGACGGAGTTATCACGCGGATGAGTTGAGGTATTAGAATTCGAGGGTATTTCGAGGATTTGGATACAGTTGGAAATTGCATTGGGTGTTGTTAAGCTGGCGAGGGCTTGGTAAATGGATGATATGCATGGCATGGATTAAGTTATTGATCCATTGGATTGTCGGTGATTGTGAACCTTGGAGAGGTTAGCGGTTACACACACCCAGCAAGGGTTGTGTAGGGGTTGCGTGTGTATGGATTACATACGGGTGTTAGAGAGGCGTGTTGCGAACATGTGTCCTGGATCGTAAGTGAAAGTTAATTACCCTTAGTGGAATGCCTACAACAATAGTTATCAGGCGAGTATACGAATGGCACCATATGAGGCGTGCCTTGGGAGGCCATGGAGTCACTTGGGTGGGATGGACCGAAGTGGGGAGAGAGATCCATCACGGTCGGATTTGATTAGAGACACCTCTGAGTGAAATTAGGTTGATATGATAAAGCGTCTTCTCACGGCTCGGGGCTGCGGAAGAGCTATATAGATGTCGACGTGGCCCTTAGAGTTCGAGGTTGGTGATCACGCCTTCCTCGAAGGTGATTCCTAAGGAAGGGAGTGGTTTGGGTTCGTGACGGAAGCTATCGTAGAGGTTCATTGGACCTTTCGAGATACTCGAGAGGGCCAGGCACCTTGCGTACCGGTTGGCGTTCACCTTGACATGTCGAGGTGTCAGAGAGGTATTTCCGTCTCCATGCTCAAGTATACTGGATCCAGCTCATGAGGTGGGTTGGGGATAGATTGAGGTTGACACTGATGGGACCTTTGAGGAGGGACCAGGGTGCATTGTTTGTAGCCGTGATCAGGTTTTGCGACGTAAGACCGTGAGGCTAGTGAGAGTGCTATGGCGACGGCGTGGAGTGGAGGAGTCAACGTGGGACGAGGACCGATCTGCGGGTTACCTATCCCTTCTTGTTTAGGGATGAAGGTACGTGGTTGAGTCATTTAAGATTTAAATGACCTAGTTTACATGCATGGTAAGTGCGTGTTGCATATGCATGTGTTGATAATGACCGTTTCGAATTTCGGACGAAATTCCTTTCAGGAGGGGAGAATGTGGGCAGAAATTTCAATTTACGGAATAAGAAGGGGCAAAATCGTAATTTTGGTTACAAAGAATTGTAGTGGAGTTAAAAGTCCGTAATTAATTCTCTAGATCTCGGATAATGAAAGCGGATTGTACCGTTAAGGTGTCTCGTGAAATCTAGTTAGCACGTAAAATTTCGTAATTTTAAAGACGGTCGAAGTCGACACGTTTTTGCTGAGCATCGCGTTTCGGTGCGTAAGCTTAGATTTTCGATCGACCCAGAAAGTCACATATAGCATGTACTCATGTACCATAAGTGGTATAGTGAAATGATGGTCAATGACGAGATAGTCTTGAAAATCAAATACGAGAATGAGGGACATAATGGGTGTGTAGATTTGGTTTTGAGTCACTCTGAAGCCAAAATAGTGCACATGGCCGTCTTCCCAATTACAAGAGTAAAAAACGTGATTTCCATTGGAGGATGCGTGAGCTTTGGGTTGAGAGGAAATGCTTTAGAGAGAAACTCTCTCTGAAATACGTGAATCGGACCGTTGGCGGTGCTGAACAGAAAGGAAAAAATGTTCTCTGTGAGACGAGCTACGCGTGGACCCCGGATTTGCGAGTTTTTGACAACTCCAAGAGGTAGGATTTTGTCCTACTTGAGTTTTACTCCCATTGATGTTTTGATGTTTCGGTTAGTTTGAGCCGTGAGGGGCACGTTTGATCGGTCACGAACATGGGACAGTGTGGGAATTTTCTTGGGATTTTGGGTTGGCGTGGCCTTGGGCGAAAGTGTTTGTGTGGAAATTGTCATTAAAATGCATGTTTGAGATGATAAGGTCGAGGGAATGGGCCGGTATGATGTCCCAGTGGAATAGGGTGATGCGAGTTTTCTTTGAGCGAGGAGGTGCGGCCAGTAGGCGCTCATGAACATTTTGGGTGTGGTTTTGTTTAATTTGTGTATTAAATGTTTGCTTGGTATGCTTTAGGGAATGGTAGTGGTGGGTTCACACTAAGTGAGCCGTGTTTGTGATTTACTAAGGAATGAGTAAGCAGGGTTTTCGCTATTCAGGAATGTGTTCTAAATATATATTTTTGTGAAGTACGTGTTGGCAGTGAGTTTAAATTGAAGTACAAGTGTGTGATCATGTAGTGAGCTAATTTTGATGTGTGATTTAAAGAGTTTTATGTAAATATATTCATGTATATATGTTTGCATGTGATTTAGGCCCAATTGGAGCGGCTTATACGTACATTATATGCGCTGGAACATCTAGGAATATAGGAATGAGTGCATGAGATAGTCTAGAGAAACAAGGTTCGGAGGGTAGTCTAAAATGTAAATTATCGGAGGTGAGTCCAAACTAAATAATATATCAACCGTCGGAGGCGGCCGGTTGATATTTATTCATCGGAGGAATTAGTCCACAGACTAAAGGAATATCAGCCGTCGGATGACCCGGTTGATATTTATTCATGGAGGAGTAGTCACAAACAATTAATATATATCGATCGTCGGGCGGCCCCAGTGATGCTATATTCGCCGGAGGTTACCCACTAATAAATTAATAATTCTCATACGAGGCTTGGCGAGAGTGTGAGAGGGTCGATGAGGCTCGGGATACGAGTTGGTCACGTAGACATTCCGTAGGATCATGCATTTGTGAATGTTTGTTTAAATTGGAACATTGCCTTTGTACTTAGGTGGTGAGTAGCCCATTTAGGCGATTCTCCTCTTGAGCTTTTAGCTCACCCGTCGTCAGGATCCCCCTTTTTCACAGTGCAAAAGGAGCGTGCGAGGAGACGGTTAGATCCTTGAGTTCATGTTAGAAGAGAAGTCGGGTTGTGGCTTTGATTTATACATGTATTAGAATTCTCTAATTTTTAATGTATGTATAAATAAAAACATATTAACTCTTGAAACTATTGGATATAGTTTGGATATATTGTGTTGAGTACGAGTTGATGGGCCCAAGTATGGCGTATTGGATATCTGCTGCATATGTTGTTGATTGGGACCCGAGGTTTATACGGGTTTGTATTTGGGTAGAAGAACACACGTGCAAGAGCCTGTAGATTTTAAATGGCGTTAGGCTGACCCGACCTCCACTTGTATTCCGTGGGTTGTGGTTAGTCAACGGACCCAGTTTTGGGTGTCATATATATATATATATATATATATATATATATATATATATATATATATATATATAGATATATATATATATAAATCTATATATAGATATATATATATAATCTATATATAGATATCTATATATATATATAAATCTATATATATAGATGTATATAGATATATCTATATAGATATTTATATATAGATTTATATATATTTATATATATATATAGATATCTATATATAGATTTATATATCTATATACTATATCTATATCTATTTATAGATATATAGAATTTATATATATATAGATATGTATATATAGATATCATATATAGATATATACATATTTATATATAGATAACTATATATATAGATATATATATAGATAGCTATAGATATATATATATATATATATATATATATATATATATATATATATATATATATATATATATATATATATATATAAATCTATATATAGATATCTATATATATAGATAATATATAAAATATATCATACAGTATTTATATATAAATTTGCATATATATTTATATATATATATATATATATAGATATCTATATATAGATTTATATAATCTATATATCTATATCTATTTATAGATATATAAATCTATATATAGATATCTATATATATATATATATATATATATATATATATATATATATATATATATATATATATATATATATATATATATATATCTATTTATAAAATATATAAATCTATATATATATATGTGGCATAAAAACCGAGAATTCAAGTTGACTACCCTCAACCCTTGAATACTAAATGATCGAGGTGACATTATTTTCACGAAAATAAGTGAGTATACACATGCCGGAGACTCCCACCCAAGCTCCCATAACTCCTACAAATACATATGCACAGTCCCAGTATATTCTGGCTATGAATAAGGCGGCCACTTGGGCCCATAAACAAATCTTCGTAAAATCAATTATCGTAACATTAACTGATGTATAAATAATTCAATAGTTGATTACTTTTATTTTATACAAGCATATATTAAAATCTACGAATTCTAATACATGTATAATCTAAAAACCATCCAAGCC